>ML685803.1:2551453-2567550 GCA_007922175.1 Pelusios castaneus
GGCACCCCTTGTGTGTAAAGGGGCAAAGGGGGATAGGGACCCTGGCAGGGCATGTGGGCAGGGTGTGATGCTGTCTGGCTTTAAGGAAGCATTTATGATATTATTTTCTATGGATATCTCATAAATGCTATAATCCATAGGAACTATGTAATGTTTGGTATCAATAGAAAGGTAGTAATTTGCTGGGAATGATTATATAGTTTATGTCTAGGAATTATATTTCGATTAGAAGTTAGGAATTTGATGTTATGTCTATACTTTAACTTGTGTCATTCTGGAGGAATGCCTTAGACAGGAGGGTGTGAACAACCGTTGTCTCCTTAATGGCTCATCAGGTTTCTCCCTTTGGCCCATTGTAGGTGGGAGCTTCCTTAACATTAAGGAGACAATGGTTGTTCACACCCTCCCGTCTAAGGCGAGCCAGAATGACACAAGTTAAAGTATAGATATAACAAATTCCTAACTTCTAATCGAAATAGAATTCTTAGACATAAACTATATAATCATTCCCAGCAAATTACTACCTTTCTAGTGATACCTATATTTATAGCGCTTTCCTTGTCCCGCAATAACTTATTGCGGGACAAATTTATCGTGTGTACATAGCCTGAGTCTCAGCCAATTTAGGTTCCAGTAGTTCTGCTGCCAGACTTAAATTGTTCTTTTTCTGACAGGCAATGTAGCTTCTCCTTTATTCATTTTTTCTTCTTCAATGTACTAGCTATCCGTCCCCCCACTTTTTTAAAATAATCAACAATCTCTTTAAAACACTTACACTTTTTAACACTTATACTACCTCCATTTGCCTAGATCTTTCTGAGATCTGGACAGTTCTGAGAGTCTGTGAAAAACTCCTTTTAACTTCACATTCCTTTTCCTTAAATAACTCAGCTTCGGGTTTTTTTTTCATTGTGAAATAAGACATTTCTCAAGGTCTCACTAGCCACTAAACTTGGAAATGGTGAATATTTTACCTTTTCACCCAAAGTGACTCAGTTTTCAGCCACTATATTTGGCCTTTTATACTAATTTTTCACAATCTCTGGAGACCTTGTGGGGCAAAAAGAACTAATGCATTCACAGCAGAAATTTATAAGGCAGCCACTCGCCAATTGGTACCATCTTTATCAAGCATGACAAGGTCAAATTCCTGTCCTCTGCAGAGGCATCCTTGTCAAGAAGATGCTGCAAGCAGTGCTCTGGAAATAATTTTGCCCTTTGAGCAAATATAGATGGAGGTAGCCTTTTTTCTGACCTTTGCTTTAACCCTCCCTACATCTGTTCACTGCTTGCTATTTCCCAGAGGTCAATAATTGTGAGATTCTGGGCTGCAGAATGGAAAATTTCTTACTGAAAATTTCCTTTCTGCTAGCAGTTTTCTCCACAATTCTATCCATCCTGGATGGTCCATATGTAAAGAGTCAGATATTAACTAGAATCATTACCATATGATCTAATGTACACAGTTATTTCATTGTCTCTGGAATACTTGTTAATAATGATATGCGAGTTTAACAACTTAGGAATAATTCATTTGAAAACAAACAGGCACCGAGGAGTATGGCCAGATCATGTGACTCCAAAATGCTGATCCACCTTCTTGGGCAGCAAAGAGAGGAGAGAAGCCCAAACATCAAGAATTGTGAAAAATGCTGCTAGCAGAAAGGCAATTATTGGCAAGAAAATTTCAGTCACCCATTGACTGTGGTTCGCACATTAACTTAATAATGGAATTGGACCCTGAGGGACAAGTCTTCCATCTTTCCACAAACTTGGAAAATCCCTTGCAGTGGAATCAGTATGGTTCTGTTATGCAAAGGGAAGGAGGATCTGCAGAATCTATTCCCTGAAAAGAACAAAAACTGACATCCTAAGGCTCAAGATGCAGTGGTGATCTGGAGTGAAGTAATGGACATACTACTAGATGAATCCACTGGTCTCACACCTTTCTATATGAAGGGTGGCACAAAAACCGGGATTATTTCAGCTCTAACGCCAGACCTGCAGGTCCATGAAGGATTCCTGCCTGTTGGTCTCACAGAGATCCACGGCATGCTGCCATGAGCTATCAGTGTATACTCGCTAAAATACTGTCCTAAAATGTAATTCAGAGTAGTACATCCAAAACTCATCTGCATCAGGATCTTCTAGTGCAGACACATGTGACAGATCAAACATATTATCACCCACTGCCCAATTTATAAATAGAAAAGGAGGCATCACTGCAATAAATTTTGCTACTCTTAATGCAGCCATTTGGCTCAATAAACATAGGGTTAAATTGTAGCTGGTGCTTTATACCAGCCATGTGAAAGAAGAAAATGTGCCTACATGCAGTCCCATTAACTTCAGTAAGACTCTGAATATGAGAGGGATCTGCATTAGCAAGATGGGGGCCTAAAATTATATACAAATATAAGACTCTTTCCTGTCAATATACAGTCAATCAGGGTGGTCAGACATTGGACCACTAATAATAAGGGCTTTATCATCCCTTTCCCATCAATAAATTGTATGTTTATATCAGTATTTCTTGAATGTACTTGACCATTCTTTTTCTGAAATGGTATATCCATGCGGTCTAGATCTAACAGCCCAGCCAGCCCTAAAAACCCCTTCAGTGAACCACAAGAGTTTTGCTTTGTTCTGGACTTTCTGCATCCATGGAGTCTTGGGTGAGATTACTCCTCAGACAATGATATATCAACAATCATAGTCATAGATGGGCATCTTTACAAAATTAAAGGCAAAACAATAACTACAAGGGGCACAAAAACTTCTCGAACAATTAGTAACTATACTCCTGCTCATTTGAATATAGCCAAATATTTAGCCCACTTAGGAAACAGTGTTAAGGTCCTGCCCATATTACAGACTGGAACTGGGTGAGGGAAAAACTGTGTTGTAATTGAGCCTCCTAATTTATTTGTAACCAGAGTACAGTAAGGACATGAAATACTCTCTCACCCACTGATTGTAAGGCCAGGTCTACACTACAAGATTTTGATGGCACGGTGCTGTCGGTCAGGGATGTGAAAGAATCCACACCCTTGACTGACATATTTATGCTGGAAAAAAATCCAAACCCCCCACCCGCCACAAAAAAAAACCCCCAAAACAAAAAAAAAACAGCCTGTAGTTGCAGCTATACCGGCAAGAGTGTTTAGTCAATGAAGCATATGTTATGTGGGGAGGTAATTTACCTATACCAATGAAAGCTATCTTTATGCTGGTATAAACTGCATCTCCATTAGGGGTCTCTGCTGATACAGAAGTACCAATGCAGCCATAATGGCAAAGACTTTCTAGTGCAAACTAACCCTAAAATCAAAACACTCAAGTAAACATTTTTCTTATATCATCCCAAAGCCACCATATTGTGGTATATTGCAAATGAGAGCTAGTTCCAGAGCCACAGTCTTCTGCTGAGAATATTCTTTCACCTGCAAGATTTCAATTCTCGGGACAAGAGGAAAAGCATTACTTCTCTTTAGTTCTTCAGTCCTTGTTTCAATTTTAGTTCCCAGTATATTGTACATATCAGTTTATCTGCATCTCTTAACAGCAATCTCAATATTGTCACTAAATATATATTTATATACATTCCTTTCTGAAAAATCAGAGAGCACTTCAAAACAGCATAGTGAAAATGATTACCAGTAATCCTCGACTTTGCTTGTATTCTTTGAGGACTTGCCCAATATTCTCTATCAGTCCTGTCTGAGCAACCCACTTAATGTTGAAGTTCTCTTTCAGGAATATAGCCTCCATGCGTAGGTTCACAAGTAGCATATCCAAATGTGTTTGCTAAAGGAGCAAAAATACATTTAATTGCACAGAGAATTCCATTTGATATTAAAGGGACACAGCCAAGTATCTCAACCCCAATGGCATATTGGGCTGCATCAGTAGGAGTGTTGCCAGCAGATCGAGGGATGTGATAATTCCCCTCTATCTGACACTGGTCAGGCCGCATCTGGAATACTGTGTCCAGTTTTGGGCTCCCCACTACAGAAAGGATGTGGACAAATTAGAAAGAGTCCAGCAGAGGGCAACAAAATGATTAGGGGGCTGGGGCACATGACTTACGAGGCGAGACTGAAGGAACTAGGCTTATTTAGTCTACAGAAGAGAAGACTGAGGGGAGATTTGATAGCAGCCTTCAACTACTTGAAGGGTTGCTCCAAAGAGGAGGGAGCTAGGCTGTTCTTGATGGTAACAGAGGACAGAACAAGGAGCAATGGTTTCAAATTACAGCTGGGGAGACTGAGGTTGGATATTAGGAAAAACTTTCTCACTAGGAGGGTGGTGAAGCATTGGAATGGGTTACCTAGGGAGGTGGTGGAATTTCCATCTTTGGAGATATTTAAGGCCCGGTTAGACAAAACCCTGTCTGGGGTGATTTAGTGGGAGTGGTCCTGCTTTTTGCAGGGGGTTGGACTAGATGACCTCATGAGGTCCCTTCCAGCCCTATGATTCTATGAAAAGTGAAGCGAAAACTCGTCACCATTCTCTGGTCTCTATTATGAAGTTTTTAACCCACGTCTTCATTTACTTTTATACACTTTTCTTGATATATTTTTTGAGTCATCTCTTTCTGCTGATGAAAATGATAAGAAAAGAATACATTGCCTGGTATTTATATTTTCATTTCACATCCCTTCTTTAACATGGCTGCCTACTCTTGTGGCCTCCTCCCCCCCCCCGCACCCCAATACTAAGGGGAGCACCAGGTGGGGTGGCACTTGGGGGAACCGGTAGGGCTGCAGCCACAAGGCTGGTGCTTGGCACTGGGGTCAGGGGGAGGGGGAGAGCAGCTGGCATTGGGGGAGCCTGGGGCCAAAAGGCCCTGGTCCATAGTCCTCGGGCTGGCTAGTCTGCCCCAGCAGGTCCAGGTCACTCCAGGGGCGGGGCCAGCTGGCGTGAAGTGCAGCCTCTGGTGGTGGCACTTCAAGCCCAGAAGTGCTATCAGGCTGTTGCGCCAGGCTCCTGGGGACCAGCAAGACCAGCCTGAGCTGCGAGGGCCCTGGTGCAATGGCCAACAACAGTCCTTGGCCTAGAGTGCTGCCACCAGAGGTCACACTACACACCAGTCAGCCCCATCCCTGTAGTGCAACTGCAACGTACCGGCCCGCCCTGCCCTGCCCCTGGGACAGACCAGCCAGTTCAGGGGCAGGCCAGGAGTGCTACAGACCATGGCCTCTGGCCCCAGTGCTGGCTGGGCCTCTCCCAGCATCCCCCAGACCCAGTCGGCGCTATGCTGGCTGAGCAGGGCCAGATCTTTGCAGGGCAGTGGAGGCCTGGCCCCCCCTTTAGCGTGGGGCTGCAGCCCCCAAAGGCTCTGCCTTGATCCGGCCCTGTTCTTTAAAAAAGATATTAGAAAAAGGAAACAAAACACTAACCGTTAAGTCTTTACTTAAGAAAGCATTTTCTCTTGGAATCTTTTGGATTTTTCCTGGTCCAACATTTTTGCTGATGCACTGTCAGAAAACAATATTGTACACATATTAAAGTGGGCACTCATCTAATCCATACTTCGGCATGCACAGTGATTTGAAGAACATATGTAGACTAGTTTAAGTTTAACATAGTGCAGTACCTCTGCTGTGCTGTATATCAGATCTTTTTTAAAAAAAGAAGTGTTGCAAGTTTTCTATTTTATGGACCACATCATTACAGACTGAGAATCTCTGTGTTCAATTTTCAATGTCAGCAGGCAAATAAACTGCTAATTATAGGGCACATTTAAATAATAGAGAGTTAAAATAATCAGATCGCTACTTCATAGCAGCTTCCAGGTTATTTTACTGGACTCTGATTCAAATAGAGTGATCAGATAGCAAATACGAAAAATCGTGACAGAGATGAAGAGTAACAGGTGCCTATATAACTCAAAGCTCCGAATATTGAGACTGTCCCTATAAAATCGGGGCATCTAGTCACCCTAGGTTCAAGCAATCTTCCTATAGTGCAAACAAGCTATCTTCCTATAGTGCAAAGGGAAAAAGAATTTTAAAAAGATGTTAACTAATTACAGCATATATAAACTAGATGAAAACATCATGTCTAATCCAGAAACCCTTTACCACAAGCAAAACCCAGCCTTTAACACAGGCAAAAAATTTTTTGAAATTAATAAATTTTGCCTGAGTTCAGAGTGCAGGATTGGGCCTACATTTAGCATTTTGTTTGAAGGAGCTTTACACTATAGGATATCAAGACTAATTTTTATATAATTGTTATACAGAATAATTCAGAGAAGATTTGGGGACTTCTAACATAGTAAGGATTAAGTATTTACAGAACTAAAAAGCTACCTTAACAAAGAAAGAAAACTTAAACTGTTTTACCTTAACTATCGTCTGAAGAGCATGTATAGATTCATCCACTGCCACAATGTAGTGAGTTCTCGGCTTATGATCAGCTATATTTTGTAACACCCTGCAATATAGCAAATGCAATCAATGTCCATTAGTGGAAGGAAAAATATTATGTCTTTGATAAGAAATGTAATATAGAAGCAGCCCCAAGGCAAAGGGCATGTAGAAACTCTGAAGGTGAATTTTCTAAAGCATGCTATTTTCATGTTGATTTTTATTCATAGGACAATATATTTAGATATCTCAGTTTGGCCAAAACAATTCAAAAATATGGAGCAATGTCTGTAGAACAGTGGTTTTCAAAATACGGGTTGGGGACACAGTCCTTATCTACACTGAAAAAACTGCATCGATCCATGATCGATTGAGCAGACAGTGTAGACCCACGCAATCAATCCCAGAAGCATTCTCTGCTTGACTCAATAATTCCACCCCTCCAAGTGGAGTAAGGCTGCGTCGACTGGAGGGTGCTTCAAGTTGACGCAGCTGTGTGAAGACGGCGCAGTAAGAAGTAATAACTAAGTTGGCGGGAGATACGCATTTTGCGGCACGCAGATTGTGTATCTCCCACCGACGTAGACCTCTAGTACAGACCTGGCCCTAGTACTGGGTCGCAGACCCTCGGGTACTGGATCGCGTTGCCACCTGCTGCTGCTGCCGAAAGACTGGAATGCATTGCTCAAAGATGGGATCATTAGGTTGTGGGCATAAATGCTTTTTTTAACTGGGTCCCAAGAAAAAAAAGTTTCAAAACCACTGCTCTAGAAAATATACATCAAGCAACTACTTGATCTTTCTATTCTGGTTTCAAAAACTGTGGTGCAGTTCCATGTCAACTGACTGGTACTATGTGCTTGACATGGTACTTCTAAGAATTTCTTGAATGTGACAGTAAGATATTAAAATTATGTGTCAAATATAATTGTGGTGCAATTCCATTCTGAAATTTTTTTAACAACAAATATGGTAGCGGCTGTCTGCAATCCCCACTAATAGGTATGGTTTTGTTACATATGTGGGTAGTACACATTTCCAGGTAAGGCCATTCCTGAAAGCATACGTACGCTGCTAAATCAACAACATGAATGGTAGGAAGAAAATTGTTTCCATCTCCAAAAACTGGTATTGCAGGATTCTCACCAAGCCAAGCTGTCTGAAAATAAATACAAATGAAACAAAAAAGTCGTATTTAATTAGAGTTGCAGAAAGAAACGTATGTATGGTTGTTGAAACTACATACAGCCTGGATTTCAATAATCAGTTTCTTGGATATGAGTGTGTTCTGCAGCAGAGGAATCAATTTTGTGAGCTGCTGACTGATGCCTAGAAAAACCCTACAAAGTAGGTGGCATTTTTGACAATATGGCTCAGCTCTGGGAAGCTTTATTACTGTTATTTTATATCCCAAAGGATATAAAATGAAAAGAGATATAAAGTAACCTTTGGGGAAAAACACACAATATTAGAAAAAAGACATCATTTACTTGCCCTCTAATAGACAGGCTGCATGATAGATATGTCCTTACCAACTTGGGACATACAGGAATATGGTTCAAAAACTGGAAAAACTGAATATGTTTTAAGCTAAAAATCTTTTAAATGACTCCCTTTGGCCATGACCACAGTACAGAACTATGCTGGCATAGCTATATTTACAGGTTTGGCAGAATATGATTTTATATATATAAAAAATCATTCTGCCATATATATATATATATATATATATATACACACACACACATTTATATATATATAATATAATATACGTATATAAAATTTCAAGGAATAATATTAATGTTTATTTTAAGCATTTTTCTATTGCTATCAATTTAAATATTCAAAATTGTGGGAAATTACGGTCAGTGATTTATTTAGTGTCATTCTTTAGTAAGTTTTCAAGCAGCATTCTTCATACTTTACCTATTTGATAATTACAAATGAAAATATTTTTGTCGGTTTCTGTTTGTAGTAAAATTGACAATTACCAACACTCATCAATAAAAATTGAATCTTTTCAAACCTAGCTATGTTTGTAAACACATAGAAGATGATAGGGTAATAATAACATGACATCTCATAAGCAAACAAGGGAATGGTGGTCCAGATGAAAATTAATATAAGGTAGGAGTATAACTGGTTGAAAGACCATACTCAATGAATAGTTTTCCAGGTTCACTGTCAAACTGGAAACATGTGTCTAGTGGAGTCCTACAGGAACCTGTCCTTCAACTGAGACTATTCAATATTTTAATTAATTACTTGGACAACGGAGAGGTGAGCACCCATATAAAAGTTGCAAATGACACCAAGCTGAGAGTGGTTGTTAACATGTGGGAGGTCACAATTAGAATTCAGAATGACCTTGAAAAATTAAAGAAATGCAAAGTGCTAACACTTAGAAAGGAAAACTCAACTGCAACAAATACAAAATGGGGAATAACTGGGTAGGCAGTAGAACTGATGAAAAGGATCTGGGGAGTATAATGGATCACAAATTGAGTATAAGCCAACAATGTGATGCAGTTGCAAAAAAGGATATCATCATTGTGGCATAACAGGAACACTGTATGTAAAACAGTAGAGGTAACTGTCCTGCTGTATTCAGCACAAATGAGGCCTTAGCTGTGTCCCACACCACTACATTCTTGGCAGTACACTTTAAAAAAAGGTGTGGACAAATTAGAGTGTTCAGAGGAGGACAAAACGATAAAAAGTTTAAAAAACCTGACCTCTGAGGAAAGATTTTTTTTAAAGGGGGGAGCGGTGGAGGAGGTATATTAATTTGAAGAAAAGAAGACTGAGGGTGGACCTGATAACAGTCTTCAAATATGATTATAAAGATGTGAGTTGGTTGTTCCCCTCGTCCATTAAAGGCCAGACAAGAAATAATGGGCTTAATCTACAGCAAGGGAGATTTGAGTTACTTATTAAGAAAAGCTTTCTAAATTTAAGGATATTTAAATATTGGAATAGGTTTCCAAGGAAGGCTGTGAGATCATAGTCCTTATTGGTTTTCAAAAACAATTTATGGACATATCTGTCATGGATGGTCTAGATTTACTTGGTCTTGTCTCAGCACTGGTCTGGACTAGATGACCTCTCAAGGTTCTGTCTTGCCCAAAATGTCCATGATTCCATATTGGCATAGCTTCGCCAGTCCAGTTCCCTAATGTAGATGCAGCATATACTGTCACAGGGGCATACTATGTCTTCCAGCACAGTAATACCATCTCCCCAGACAGCATTAGCCATGCCAACAGAAGTACTTTCTGTTAGTACACTTGTATCTCTTATGTGGGTTTTGACAAAATAACTATATCAATGAGCATATGTGATTGTTTTTTCAAATTTCTAGCCAACACAGTTATACTGGTACAGATTTTAAGTGCTGACCAGGGAAATGTGTCCTCTGCCTTGTTTATAGAGACCTTCAGTGTACAGTAATACTGCTGTTAGAAGTTTGTTAAACTCCTTTAAGAACTGTGAAATAATAAACTAAACATCACCAAAATTATCTTGAAAAAGTCTACCTTAAAAAAGTAGTGAAATATTCCTTCTTCAGCTCCATACTGAAGTCCTGAAGCAACAACATAGGTTGAAAATTTGCTTTTGTTCTGTGAAATAAAATAGGAAAGTTTTTAAAACTGATATGAACAATCTTGTAACTTAAATTTTGTTGACTTATTCTGAAGCAACACTTTAATTCTATATATAGATGAGTTCATTTAGTAAGCTAAATGGAGTCCTACATAACCACTGGTGTCTGGTAACCATAGGTCTTTTTGGTAATGTTGACTGCAGAAACCACCAGTGAAACTATCAAGCAGGCGGTGAACTACCATTCCCAACACTATACTGAATCCAAGTGAGGTTAATGAACAACAGACAGGTCACTGGTGCCAGTGCCATTAATTAAGTCTCCATGAAAATTATCTAAGTGCAGCTCTTTGGAGGCAGAGGATGAGGAGAGATGGAAATCTGAAGCATTTAATCAACATTTTATATCCACTTTTTTGAAAGAGAGAACTTCTTTCAAGAGACTAAATGGTTACAATCCCATCCAGCATCTTTAATTATCTGAAAAATCAAACAGGAATTCTACAGGAAATAGTAACATGGAGAAATTGCTAAGAATGAACACAAAAGAATTGCAAAAAGCATGTAGGGACAAAATCAGAAAGGCCAAAACACACGAGTTACACATCAAAAGGAACATTAAAGACAATAAAGGAGATTTTATATTTCCATGTGGGAAAAGTAATAAGATACACCAATATAAGGCACATTTTGTCAGGGCCCAATATCAAACCCAAGTCCAGCAGCTCCTGAAATGTCATCCTTAATCACTATACCATATCTTAGCTGCTGCACCACAGCAGGCTACCCACCTGCCACTCCTGACCAACAACCTTTGTGCCAAAGGCCTACAGACACACAGCAGCCACACCCAGACCCCTAATTGTATGGACAGGCAGTATTCTCACTGGATACCTGGCTTATATAAAGGTCCCAATAGGAAGAGGAAGTTGTGTGAGCAACAGGTCATTTACTCTTATCAAAAGAGAGACTAAGGAACATGGTTCCTTATTAAGGTTCTCTTAATAGAGAGGACTTTCAAGTATTTCCTTTCAACTGAGATAAGTTTAAAAACTTTCCAGCAGAAACAAAACATTCTTAGCCATCTTCATGCTGTGCATATCTCAGTCATCCAATCTATGTGAACTCTCTAGAAAGAGTCTGCATTCAGAGCTAATGGAACAAATGCAGAAGTGACAGTATTTTTTTCACTATGAGGATAACATAGCTCTTGAAATCACTTTTACAACATTTCAGAAGCATATAACTAACAACACTGTCAGTCATATACTTTATAAACACACTACTACAGAAAAGAAACCTGGTTTACATATTTAAATAAATAAAAGTTTAACACACAGGAAATATTTCTCAAATCAATTGATTTTAACAGCTTCTTAATAATCTCTGAAATACAGAGATGGGACTCAAGGGAGATTATAGGGAATATTTAACAGAGACCATTGAAGTGTGAGCTAATGAGCCAACAGAAGGATTCAGGGCTTCTAAAAATATCTCTTTAGGACCAAAAGTCATGTGGATGAGAATGTATTGCCCGAGATAGAGACAATCAACTTTTTATTAATACTTTGAATAATCAAGCTGTAATCTTACAATACAGATCTAGTCATTGACTGGCAAATATTGCCATTCAACTTCTTTTGCAATATTCATTAGAACCACTAGATGTCACATTCATCATTTATGTGCTAGTATTTGTCTTATTCTTTGTACTAAATATCCCAACCTGAATGTTTTCACAGCCAAGATAAAGATTTTATTGTGGCTATTTTCCAGAGTAATTAACAAGTTGTCTATTGCTGGAAAAGAATATATGCCATGAAAAAGCTTTTCCAACATTCTTTTTTGATGAGTGCAAATATTTAAAAACTAATTGTATATTAATGCCTCTAATAGCCTGTTTAGGCAGAGATTCAGTACATAGGAACGGGCACACAGATTCAGACCAGTGGTACATCTGTTCCAATATGTTTTTCATCATAGATAGGGGCCATTCTCAGACATTTTGGAGGACAGGTGTAAGCTCTGGCCTCCATAATGAGTCATACTTTGCCTGTGAGGGAAATTGCACAACATACATATTGGGTTAATAAAAGCAATTTACACTTTGGTTTTCCAGATCACTTTATATAACACTGTTGACTATCTCGTCATGCATGGCTAATGTTCTGCACTCTCATCAACCATATGAGAACCAAGTATGATTTCCAATGCCATTCTCTCTGTGGGCCATATGAAACAAGGGGCACTATACTCCATTCACAGGAAAAATATTAATTTTTGGCAAGGTCTTCATTTGCCCCCCAAACTAGATTGATATCTAAGCTTATATACAGCCTAATCCTATAAAATGTTCAGTTTCTCCTAGAAGAAGCTGAGTGCTTTCATGTCCCATGTCACCCTCATCTCAATACCTCCTCGGGGGCTCTGAGCACCTTGCAACAACAGGTCTGTACAGAATGAGTGGTTTGCCCTGGAGTACACACTTACATTTCCTTGCTTCCACTTTTCTGCTCTAACCTCTACAATGCTCTAAAGACTTAAATATGAGCTAGGAAAGCAGGAATTGGGCCACCATTATTCCTATTTGTATGGCAATAATGACCAAACATGAGGAGAGACATAGTGTCTTCCCCAAAGAACTTAGCAATCTTAAAAGACAAAGACAAATGAAGAGTGGAGGTAAGGAATATAACATACAAGAAAGTGATCAGGGTGATGATATTCACACTTGGTGTCTGGGATAAATATATGGTTCTGATTCTTCAATGAACTGCATACAAGCCAAAAGAGCTCCACGCAGACACAGCAGCCTGGCAATGCAGTCTGTTGCAGGACTAGGATCTAGCTATGTACTCACTGCTCAAAATTTATGTTCCCTATTGCCATAGTATCTAGCTGAGAGCCTTTGAAATAACAATAACTTAGTAACTAACCAGCATTTATTTTGCTGTTATTCTTTTCTAATTATACATACTAAATTCCCTTTCTACCATCCTTCTTCAATCCATCAGCAACCTTGTATTTTCCCCATAAAAGCTCCTAGCTTTAATTCTATTTCTAATACAACGAATACGTAAACACATTTCTTACTAGATAAGTTTAATTTATTCATTGATTAAATAAAAAAGCATCAATTTGTAGAAAGAGGTTAATATAAAATAAACACACAAATTTATTCCCTGCTCAGTATGTTTACATACTTCACATTATTACCACTGGACGCTATTCACATTTTTCAAGGAGGTAATATACTTGCAGCAATCTGTTAAACATTGCAGACAATTTCTATTATTAAGCTGATGTAAATCTTTAGTTTAAGTAAAAAAGAACTGCATTCAAATAAATTATTTTGTGATACTTAACAGATTTTCCAAGTTTGATAATCGCTTTTTCAGCATTTATATGGTCCATAAAGTTAGGGTGAGGTTTTCTTCTGCGATAATCTTCTTCAGTAAAAGGAATTTCTGAATCATCCTGTAAAGAAAACACTCTTAAGAAAAATGTCTCACTTTCCTGAAAAAAAAAAACAGTTAAAAAAGTTCTACATGATCAAAGCCAAGAAATTTAAAAATGTATACTGTCATTCTAAATTCAATTTATATTATATATAATAACAATTCTCTGTTTTTAAACTCCCAAAATCTTTGCTAAGAAAAAAATTTAAATGATCAATGCTTTTTAAAAATGTAGCTGTATCTAAACTATTTAAAAGGAAAAAAGCATAACAAAACTGTGAGATTTGCTTCTCACAGCGTTAACATATACAGTTTCAGAGACTTTAAATGTGTAAATTTCAAAAAAATGCTACAAATGTCACACGTGGTTATATCTGGTCCCAATCCTGCAAATTTTACATGTAATAATCCCATTTAATTAATTACTCTCTGTGTGTGTGTGTTTTGCAGTCAGTGTCATAAGTGTAAAAATCAACAGTGAAAATAAATTTGCTGATATTGACTATGTTCATTATAACTATGGTACATGCTTAAACATATTTAACAGAAATGAAAATATTCAGAGAAAATAAATATTACTTACTGGATCAAGAGGTTTGCTTCGTGCCCATGTCATTATTGTTGAAACTAAAATGAATATCTTTGGTTTCTCAAAATGTTGTACCTCTGCATGTAGTGCTGTATAATTAAACCAAAGTGCACACTTTACTGTAAGCAACATTACTTCTATTATTTTGAAATTACTTCAAATATGTTTTCAAATTAAAATGTTCCATAAAAAAGCACAGTTACTCAATTACTATAATGTTCAATGTGACATAACTTTTTTCAGCAAATATCTTTTATTTAATTTTATCTTAAACATATATTTCTTATTGCTTAGCAAATTAAGATAATGTAATGGAATTAAATTACCGGGAATCTTCAACTCTTCCCTAAAATCACTTGACAACAAAGACATCACTGAGATCTTGATAGCAAACTAAATTATGTAATGTTTTCATGGTTAGAATGGAAACATTATAAAATAATTCCAATAATACAGCATCCTTATTTTAATCCAGAGTTAAATAATACAGTTAGGGTTAAAGTTTATTTGTTTTTCACTCAAATAACTATGATGTGACATATATTTAGAATGTAAACACGATAGTATAATTTGTCTTAAAAGTTGTAAGAACACCTTTCTCACTTTTACTACTGGAGTCTTTTGTAAAGCAATGAACTTGGATTCCATCATCAAGTGTATATAATAAAGCCGTTGGTCAAAATGGTTCTACTGCAGCTGTAAATCAAAATATAGTTGAAACTGTTTTGCAAAATACTGAATCTTGATGTTGATTTGAATTGCACCCAGTCATCAACCCTAATAGATTAGCTGGGCAGCTGTTTGGGGGAAATAAATGTCCTCTTTCAGGTCAGGCAGTGGCTATGGTGCCATTCCACAGAGACTATTCCAGCTCAATGGATAGACACCGTGGCCCCATAAGCAGCTCAGATGAGAGTACAATGGAAGGATCCACAAACCAGAAGATTTCTTTCTGAATGTACCTTCTCTATCCCCTCTTGTCCTACTCTCTGCTTGCTGCATTGTAGAGTGTCCACACAGAGTCTAAAACAAACTTACTCACGAGCAGTATTAATAAATGAGGCACTGTACTGTAAACAGAATGTAACTGATTTACATTGTAATTGCATATCCAAATATGTGGACTACAGTCCAGGTACTATAAAGCATCTTGATAGAAGAGTATTTTCTTTGCTGCTAGGAAACCAGCAGGCCTGAAATGGAAATGAAGCTACCGTATTTTTCGGACCATAAGACGCACCTGACCATAAGACGCACCCAGTTTTTAGAGCAGGAAAACAAAGAAAAGGGAAGGCAAAGAAGAGAAAACAAAGAAAAGGGAAGGCAAAGAAGAGAAAAGGAAGGAAAGAAAAGGGAAGGCAAAGAAGAGAAAAGGAAGGAAAGAGAAAGGAAGGCAAAGAAGAGAAAGAAGGAAAGAAAAAGGAAAGCAAAAGAGGGAAAGAAAAAGGAAGGGAGAAAGAAAAAAGAGAGAAGGAAGGAAGAGAAAGGGAGAGAAAGAAGGAAGGAAGAGAAAGGAAGAGAAAGAAAGAAAAAAGAAGAAAAGAAAGAGAAAGAAAAAAGAGAAGGAAGAGAAAGGAAGGAAGCAAAGAAAGAGAGAAAGAAGAGGAAACAGGAAGAGGAAGGAAGGAAGAGGAAATAAAGAAAGAAAAAGGAAGAGAAAGATGAAAGAGGATGGAAAAAAGAGAAAGAAAAAAGGAAGACAAATAAGGAAAAAAGAGAAAGAAGGAAGAGAAAGAGAGGAAGAAAAAAGAAGGCAGGCAAAGAAGAGAAAGAAGGAAAGAAAAAGGAAGGGAGAAAGAAAAAAGAGAAGGAAGGGAGAGAAAGAAGGAAGAAAAAGAAGAAAAGAAGAAAGGGGAAGGAAAGAAGAGAAGGAAGAGAAAGGAAGAAAGCCAGCCAAGGCCGCCGGCGGGGAAGGACCCTACCGCGGCCCTGGGAAGCCACCGGTGGGGGGGAGCACACCCCAGCCCCGGAGGCTGATCCTGGCCCCGTGCTGGGAGGCCGGGGCCATGGATTACCCCAGCCCCGGCCCCAGCCCCAGGCCGGGAAGGAGGCGGTCGGCGGGTGGGAGCCCAG
>ML685803.1:2567560-2618350 GCA_007922175.1 Pelusios castaneus
CCCCAGCCCCAGGCCGGGAAGGAGGCGGTCGGCGGGTGGGAGCCCAGGAGCCCCCCGCTGCCGCAGCCACCCCTCTGGCCCAGCCGCGTGGGGCAGGCAGGCTTGTGCTCCGGACCCGAGCCTGCCTGTCCCGCCCTGGGGGCGGGGAGGGCCAGCTCAGAGGCCGGGCGCAGGAGGCCGGAGGACCCTACCGCGGCCCTGGGAAGCCGCCGGTGGGGGGAGGGGGGAGCACACCCCAGCCCCGGAGGCTGATCCCGGCCCGGTGCTGGGAGGCCGGGGCCGTGGATTAGCCCGGCCCCAGCCCCAGGCTGGGAAGGAGGCGGACGGCGGGTGGGAGCCCGGGAGCCCGCCGCTGCCGCAGCCACCCCTCTGCCCCGGCCGCGTGGGGCAGGCAGGCAGGCTTGCACTCCTGACCCGAGCCTGAGCCTGCCTGTCCCACCCTGGGGGCGGGGAGGGCCAGCCCAGAGGCCGGGCGCAGGCCGGGTGTGCTGCGGCAAAGCCGCGGCCCCGGGGGTTGGAGGGAGCAGCCGGGCTGCGCGGGGGTCCCTCACTGCTGCGCGGGGGGGGGGGGGTGCGACGGCCGCTCTGCGGCCGCGCGCCCGCAGCTTGGAGGGAACACTGCTTGCTGGACCGTATTCGCACTATAAGACGCACCCTCATTTTCCCCCCACTTTTGAGGGAAAAAAGTGTGTCTTATAGTCTGAAAAATACGGTATCTTTCTGATAATGGGATTTGAGGCAAAAGAGAGTGAAGGAAAGCAAAGATGGAGAATTTTAACTAGATGGAATTTTCCACTCAGTGTCACAAATATGCTACCCTGTTCATTGAAAATAAAATATACATTGATTTAATATCACTGCATGACAGGCAGTTTTCTGTTCAACTACTGATTATACTAACCAGAAGCAGCCCAAGTAGCTTCTTCAATTTGATTTGTATCTTCAGTTATGTTATAAATAATAACATCACACTCAAGTAGATGACCTAGAAGTTCTTCTCGAGTAGAGATCTGAAGGGGGAAATAAACAAAATAACAATCCCATAATCTTTTATAGAAAGAATGAGTTTCTCTATGCAAAATTCCCTTTTCTTTTAACTTTCACTTCACTACTGCAAGTAGATTTCTGGGTGCAGATTGCAGAGGATATAAAAATAATTTCTAACACCTTAATATCAAACTCTGTCTTCCAAATAAAAGTAAAGACATTCCAGTATAAATGAAATCAGTAACATGTTCACTTTCTAGAATGTAAACATTTCAACTGTAAAACACAAATTACCTTTGGACCACAAAAGTAAAAAATATTAGGATTGTGCTTTTAGGATTGGGTGTTTGTTTAAATGTCCAGTGGAATGTAATGGTAATAAAAAGATTTAAATAAAAATCATTTATAAGTTTACAAATGTTTCTTAATTATACCCTGCTCTTACTAATTTCAAAGGAAATTATAAATTTAAATCTGATTTCATTGGTACTGACAGGAATTTTTGGCATTGTCTTCACTGGAAACAGGATCTATGTGTGTTGCTTTCTATTAACTGCTTGCAATTCAGAAAAAATACAATGTCAATACAGCTGAGAGCCAACAGAAATTATCCTGTTCTTCAAGTCATAAAGACCTTTGATTCTGGAACTAAAGGACTAGTGTTCACAGGCTAGTTCTGCAGTTGGGTGTTCTCTTATAAAAAGGAGATAGTTTCTCCCCAGCTGAAGTTGCAACAATAATTCCACTAAAAGACTGATTTTTATCCCCCTTGTATTTCCAGAAAAAGAAAAATGACAAAAAGTAAGTCCTCATACTCTTAAATGATAAGACTGTGGCCTTGTCTCCACTGAAATGCCTGCATCCGGATCAATGCAGCGGGACCAGCTGAGCAGCCGCTCAATCAAGCGCTCAATCAATCCCAGAAGTGCTCTTTGTTTGATGCAGTAACTCCACCCCCCAGAAAAGAATAATGCCTCATCGGCGCACGCCAGTGAAGAGACTGCAGTAAGGGAGGGTAAGTAAGTTGACAGAAGATACGCACTCTACAGTACATAGATTGCGTATCTCCCATCAGCCCAGCATGGCTTAGACTAGGCCTAAGTCTTATTGACTAGAACATTTCATGAAATTTGGTGGTTTTTTTATTTTAAAAATCTGAAAAATTGCTCCTTGTTGTAAAAAGTAACACTCAGCATTTCTGTAAAATGTATAATGTTCTAGTGCCTCTATCTGCCTAGCAAATCATATTAAGGCCACAATCCTGCAAAGTGTTCTGTGTGGGTGCAGGGGTTTGTTTTCAAGGAGCAGTTTTCTGGATCAGATCCAAATTTAGGTACCAAAAGCTTAAGTAATTTTTCAAAGCCATAGAGGAAATTTGTGGTAGCACTAAGACCAGAAATCAGATTACTGAGGAGACAGATCCATTATCATCCACTAGATCACTGTACCTTTTATAGTATTTTCAAGTTTTTCAATTTAATTAGGACAAATGTCAAGTGGGGCTAATAATATTTACTAACTTTTAAAATGTTTTGAGATCCACATATGAAAAAACACTGTGTTGCTGCTAGGTACTATTAGCCACAATTCAGTAACTCAAGCACACACAAATTCAGATTAAGATTTTCCAATTTGAGACACATTAAAGGGGTGTTATTTTTAAAAAGAGACAAGCATGTATCTTCTTAAAATCTGGTCATTTAGGTTTCTCAGGTTGGATACGAATCAATCAAGGAATCCAGAATAACAAATCACTACTAAAATCTCAGCTTCAGTGAATAGTTAAGGCCATCATGCATATTACATTGCTCACATAGTAAACAAACATACTGCTCCCATGGAGCATTAAAAAAATGGCTAAAGGAGAAAGGAGGGAAGACCAAGAGTTCAGTTTTGGCCATGCTACGGTTAAGATGATGGTGAGTGTGACAGGGTGTACAAGCCCAGCACTGGTCTGACTAGAGTTAATTCTACTCTGTGGGCAAAGGAGACTATGCCCTTTCAATTCTACTTGGCATGCTCCACCTACAGTCTCAGTACAAAAGACAGCAGCCCAATTCAGTTGAGAGGGACTGCTGAGGAGAGAGGATGCACCTTGCAGGCTCTCCAGACTGTGAGCACCAAACCCCAAACAGAAGTCACATATCACCTGAAGGAGGTCCGAAAGGAACAGAGCCACCTGGAGCTGCAGCAGCTGATGCCCTGAGACTTGGAGGAGCTATGGCTTTTTCCTCCAGGAAAAGGGATAGGTAGTAGCTCAGGAGACTTAAACTTTGCTACAATGGAAGAACTAGAGAACTGATCGGTATATTCTGGGAAGATCCCTGCTGACTTGGTGGTGACTGCCAGGGCCACGAGCTGGTGCTTGGAGGAGCAGGGAGGGTCCAAGTCCTCCTACCCTGAGTGGCACAAACCCCTGAGTGGTGCCCCACTCCCTCAATGGGTCAGTAAGTCACAATACCCCACAGAGGAGAGTAACCTTATTGACTCTGGCCAGATGGAAAAGGCCACTTTTTTGGCTATGGCCATTAGGCCACACAGCCCAGGCTGCAAGGGCAGCCATACTGATTTGGGCCTGTAGGCCAGGTTGCCCTGAAATGCAGGGTGGGATGTTCGACTCAATCATGAGGTGTACAAGCCCCATGACAATGAGACATACAGAAGATGATGTCAACGAGAGAGGCTGAGATATGAGACTGGATGCAAAAAGGCAAATTAGGAGTGGAAAAGTAGGCCAGTGAGTCATGTATTCTATCCATTGTAAGCCTGATCCAAAGATCACTGATGTCAGTTTTTCCATTAATTTCAATGTTCTGTAAACTGAGATCACCTAGGCTATGTTTACACTTGCTAAAATTAGTTTGAATTAGTTAGTTCGAACTAACTAATTCAAACTAATTTTAGTTAGTTTGAATTAGCTTAATTCGAACTAGAAAAACTTAGTTCGAACTAAGAACTTAGTTCGAATTAGTGATCCCCATTCATTTCAATGGCCGGTTAGTTCGAACTAAGAAATTAGTTCGAATTAACATGGCCACATTGGTTAATTCGAACTAGTTAGTTTGTATTAACCCTTTAGTTCGAATACCCTATTCGAACTTATTAGTTCGAATTAAGGAAGCCCTTAATTCGAACTAACTAAAGCCTAGTGTAGCCATGGCTTTAGTTAGTTTGAATTAAGCCTCCTTAATTCGAACTAACTTGCCAGTGTAGACATAGCCCTAGAGAGAGGCTTTACAGGGATGAGGGGAATAAAATGCAAATGTAGTATTTTCTAGAAAAACCATGTAGAAAATAATTTTAGATATATATGAATCATACCTACAAGTCAGCAATAAGTATTATTTGTAATATTTTTATGGCTTTGAATAATTCAAAGTTTGTCTTAAAGGTGACATAAAAAGGCAGTTATTTACTGCCAAATTAACAAGACAGTTATTACTCACTGTATATGTCTCCTGAGCAAAATCTGGTTTCATATTCTGGGTCTTAGAAAGTGTCCCCACTAGTTGGTAGGCTCCCTCCTTTGGTTTACTGAAAGTAACGTCTATAGCTGACGTAATTTCATCTTCTTCTTCTTCTTCTTCTCCCACCTCTTCAAGTGATGCCCCAACAACACAATTAGATAAATACTACAAGACAAAAAAAGTGATTTATAAATAAAAGGTGATAGTTTAATGTCAGTACACTGGTAAACAATTTTCCTTTTCAATATCAATGCACAATTTGTGCTTATTTCAGGTATTTATTCACAGATAAAGATGTCAGCATTTCATTGCTGTCCTTCAGTAACTGCTGTTTACTTTTTTAAAAAAGAGAGTGCCTTTTACAGGAAATCATAGTAGCCCATTTCATTTCAGAAATACTGTCTTCTTCCAATTCCTTTAAAAGTCCTGACTGATATTACTTAACACCTGGGTAGCGAAGAGACAAGGGAGCCACATTCAGTTGTTAAAATTGAGATTTAAAAACAATCTATCAGATATGAACGTGCCCAAACCCACATGTGTGTTTCTCATAATATCTGTCATCTTGGATTGAATTATCTTGAGAACTGCTAGCCTTGTAAGATTTTGTTCACATCAGATCCTGAACTGAACTGAAGGAAGGACCAAAAACGAAGGCACATTGCTTTTAACATATGCTAAACGGGTGAATTAAAGCCTTACAGGTATACAGCTTTGCCAATGGTAGATTTTTCAAATATATTATTTACTCTAGAGTGACTTTTCAAATTATTTTATTTTAGTCTAGATGAGTTCTGAAGAGAAATGCATATACTGTATATCCTTTTTCTTTGAGGAAGGAGAGAAATAATTTAATTATGAATCTGGAAACCATTACTATGTTTTGATCCTTTAGTTTCTTACACTTGGACAGACACCTGAATTCTGCCCAGAATGCCACTGACTTCCCTGGTGAAGGTGTAAGCCCACATGAAGCCAACTGCAGAATCAGGGCTTAATTCGGTACAGTGTTTAGATACCAGTGTGACCAGTGGCCTGATTACGTTCGATAGATTTAGGGAGAAACCTGAGAGAATTCAGATTTGAATCACTATATTTCAGATTTAGTTCTGTAGCATTGCACGTCAGCAGCATACGATTCCCATTTGGGAGGACTGGGGGGCACTTTATAGTGCTGATAGCCTGGCAGGGCAGCCAAGGGGTTGTTGCATATTAAAGAGATCCTTTGGTCCCTGCATCACAGCCCAGAGCCCAGCCCAGCATGTGCCTTCCCAGGTGGGGTGCGCGGGGGAGCCGGCGGTTTTGCAAGGCAGGCCGTGCACTCGGGGCTGGCATCAGCCACACCCCAGCAGCTTGTTCCCCCCTGCGAGGGGAGCCAGCCACGTGCGCTGCCTGCGGCTTGAGGGGAGCTCCGCGGGCCCAGCCCCCGCCCACAGTCACCTTCCCAATGCTGTTGCCGCTGTAGGAGTCCAGGTGGTTCAGAAAGACCCTCTGGCTCCGAACGGTCCCTTCGGCCGCTGCCACCACCTCCTCCTCCTCCTCCGCCATGGCGGTTACTAGGCGACCAAGGCACGCGGCTGGGTCCTCTTCCGCCCCGCCCCGGCCGGCACTAGCGAGGGCAACCGCAGCGCCGGGCGGGCCGGGGAGCGGGGGCACGCGCGGTCCCTGCAGCGGGCGAGGTCGTTGCCATGGTGCCTCTGGGGCGGGAAGGCTCGCGCTGCTTGGGAGGAGCGAGCCTATCGCAGGGAGACGGTCACCTACCAGAGGGACAAAGCAGGGCAGAGGATAGCTGCGGAGGGGAGGAAATGTCGGGGCAAAGAGCTCAGGTGTATAGGGGAGGTGGTGCAGCAACATCTAGAAGGGGGCAAACACACAAGGAGTCCTGGGGCGCTTTTGAAGACTAACCAATTTATTTATGGCATGAGCTTTCGTGGGAGAAAACCCCCCTTTAGCATCGAGGCAGAGTGTGACCTGAAAAAAATGCCCAATCCCTCTACTGTAAACTGGAGTTGGTTACTCTGTACACTTCCAGGCAGGCCAAGTACCTGCACAGTTCTGGTCTTAGGTGGAGGAGAAGCCATTGAGGATGCAGTGGCACATCTCTGGGTTTGTAAGAGCAAAGGGGGGTTTCTTTACTTTTAAAATGAGAGTATTTCACAGGCATTTTCACTACTATGGTAGAACTCCATTTTTATGAACTGGGGATTGAGTTCTTGAAACAGAACATCTCAAAATTACAGTAGCTTACAGTGCCAGAGTAACAGTAAAAGGCACTATATTACTTTTTTCTTATCCCTCAAAACACTGCAAAGCAATTTCAAGAGCACTGATAACATTAGGATATCACTTTTCTTGCGTGCCTTTCCCCCCCACCCCCATTTGGGAAAAATGGCATGCAAAACTAGTTAATAAGACTGATGTTCAAAAAAATCAAAAGTCTGTTGTATGAAGAATTACAGATGAATTAAGTGGAGGATAAAGACTAGCCAGAAACTCAGGTTGTCCCTCAACCCTACACTTTTTACACACCACCTTTCATGGAAGAAAGGGGAGAGGAAAGAGGAATAGTGATAGGTAAAGCAAAAACAAGAGTCCTGTGATACCTTTAAGACTAAAATTTATTCAGGCATAAGATTTTGTGGACTCCAACCCACTTCGTCAGATGCATCTTGCATCTGAAGAAGTGGGTTGGAGCCCATGAAAGCATCTTGTATCTGATGAAGTGAGATGGAGCCCACAAAACCCTGAAGAAATTTGTTGGTCTTTAAGGTGCCACAGGACTCTCATTGTTTTTCCTGTACACAGACTAACACAGCTACCCCTATGGAAAGTGTTAGGTAAAGCAGCTCTGATGCAGTTTATCAGACAATCTGTTACTCCCACTGTATCTTTCAGAAGCAATAGTAACAGGAAGCTTACCTCACCCCAGGGGATGATCCTGTGGATTTCTTGAGGTCCCCTCCAGTCTTACATATCTATGATTTTTATGTCCAAAGAGACATTTTACTGTTGTGAATTTGTTCATGGTTCACATTTCCTACACTGCAAGGTCTGCATCTACCTGCACCAATGAGCAATTATGTTGTCGTTGAATGTATGCACTGACAATTTCAGAAGAAACAAGGCCATATTCAGCTTAACTAACCCATATCTTTCAAACTTCCTGTCTTCAGCAGAAGAAAGAATTAACAGTAAATTTCAAATTTCTCTTTATAATCAAAGTGCACAGCATAGATATTTTTGTTCTCAGCATTTGGCTCCTACCATTTGGCCACAGAACCTTACCCACCTACTTCTGTAATAGATCCTGAACCTCTGGCTGTTACTGAAGTCCTCAAATTATGATTTAAAAAGACTTCAAGTTACAAAGCAAGTGACCCATGCCCCATGCTGCCGAAGAAAGCAAAATCCACCCACCCACTCACCCCCCTCAGGATCTTTGCCAGTCTGAGACAAGAGAAAATTCTTTCCTGATTCCAAATACGGTGATTAGTTAGACCTGAAGCATATGGATAAGACCACCAGCCAGACACCTGGGAAAGAATTCACTGTAGTAACTCAAGAGTCCTCTCCGTCTAGTGTCCCATCACCAGTTGTTGGAGATTATTTAGTGCAAGCAGTTAGATTGACTACATACCACTGTAGGCAATTTCATCACACCGTTCCCAACATAAACTTATCAAGCTCAGTCTTGAAGCCAGTTACGTTTTTTGCCCCTGCTTACATTGGAAGGCTGTTTCAAAACTTCACTCCTCTGATGGTTAGAAACAGTCATCTAATGTAAAGCCTAAACTTCTTCATGGTCACTTTATATCCATTTGTTCTTGTGTCCACATTAGCACTTAACTTATATGACTTCACCCGCTTCACGGGTATATATTCAAATACGCTTCAGGTATTTATAGAAAACAATCATATCTCCCCTCAGTCTTCTTTTTGTTAGGCTGAACAAGTCAAGCTCTTTTAAGTTTGTTTGAATTAATCTTTCTGAAACATGGGAGACCAGAACTGTGCAGGTATTCCGAGATCACATCAGTGTCTTGTCTAGTGGTACTAACACTTCCCTGTCTACTGCAAATATCCCTAAAAGGTTTAGCACTAATGCCTATACAGTGAACACCATCTCACTACTTGAAGTTTGGTTGCTTAGATTTATAATAAATGAAACACTGTAGATAACTGACTGCACTGTTAAAAGTAATATGAGCTTTAGAACAAAACTTCCATTGTCCATAGTAGGTTGGTTGTGGTTGAATCTCAAGAAAGTTTAAATAGCAATATACAAGCTAGTATCTGAAAGACAGCTTTAAGATAGGCAAAATAAATTTGACATTACAGTGCATAAGCACAGCGATAGTCAACCATAGCAAACAGACATACTTCATATAAAGATGAATTAATCTTATTCTATTTTACATTTGTATTCCAACACTACTCTGAACTAGAAGGGGGCTTCTTTCCTGACAGACATACTTCACCGCTTAAAGTACACAGCACATTGTTCAGCACAGCACAAAATCTCTGGCACTACTGAGTCCACCTCCCTTCTTCAAAATGTTACTAAACTTCCTTTAAACAGGCAGCTCTTTGAGACTATCATTTTTAAGAGAATACAAAGTGATTTAACATTGCTAATCTTTGAGATTTTTTTCTGCTGACCAATGTTGTGTTTTTCTATTGGCTCCCACTTTGTAAAAAAATTGTCAGCCTATCCATCAAATCCTTATAAAAAGTATATCCATTCCTGGATCTAAGGCTTCCTCAGATGAACAGCAACATAGGATCAAGGATTCAGATAAGTATGTAAAGTAAAGTAATTGCACTGAAAAGGTCTACTGTGAATTGGCATTTCAAATAAGATCTTTCACACAAAGCAGTATTTTCTAGTATAATTACAGTACTAAGGATCATTTTCTGAATGTTACAACCCACCCCACCATGTGCATGACATGACTGCCTTTTCATCTGAAAGTTATACTGTAATCAATTATTTCTAGGGAAGCAGGTGAGACTTGCTACTTACACAGCCTTCCATCAACATTTATGACAAAAGATTTAAGTGCTTTAAAATATTACTTGTCAGACAGACATTTAAGTTAAGTGAAGAGTACTATAAATAATGTAACACTACCCTTGAAGCTGTTTACTAATGTTTCTGAGGGTGCGTCTACACTTGTAAATTAAGTCAACTTAAGCTTGCTTAGGTCGACTTAAGCTTGCTCTGCGTCTACACTACACTTTCCTTAAGTTGACTTAAGCAGCTGCTTAAGTCGACTTAAGGAAAAATTAAGTCGACTTTGTTAAACCTCCTTTTAAGTCGACTTTCTGCTTTCTAAAGTCGACTTAAGCCAGCGTAGACGTGGAGTACCCCTAAGTCAACTCTAAGTTAACTTAGGGGACTCCAATGCTTCCCCACTGCCCTCTCTGCCAGGGTGGCTGGCACAGGGAGAGCCTGGCCTGCCCTGCCCTGCCAGGGTTCCTGTCCCCCTTTGCCCCACTGTACCCAGGTACAATGGGGCAAAGGCTGAGCCCCCTGGCACTTGGGAAGGGGTGCCCCCCCCCTGCCACCATGGACCAGTCCCAGGTCCACCTAGCCCCTACAAGTCGACCTAGGCCTCCAGTGTGGACGCTGTAGGTCGACTTTGTAGGGTCCCCCCTAAGTCGACTTAAAATTTGTGTGGACATGCTAAGTCGACCTAAATTAACAAGTGTAGGCATAGCCTGAAATACTTAACCTCCACCCTTTTCACATTGGCATGCACTACTATTCAACATGCCAATTTTAAATGCTTTTATTTATATATTTGTAATACACTGCAGCCAAAAGGTATTGTTTAAAACTATTTTTTGTTTACCTGACTTGTGTCTGAGTTTACGAAGTTTAGAAAAGTATAGGTGTACATTTTTAATTTATTTTGGGAAGGAGAATAAAAAGTTGACCACACATAGGTTTGTGCATTTATTGAAGTGTCTAGTTGGAAAAAAAACAGGTACGCTGTTACAGGGGTATATATTCAAATATAAACTTGGCGAAGTAAATAAACTTGGCAAAGTACATTTTCCTCATAGAGGATTAAAGCACATGCCACAAAATTGCAAAAAATATTGTGAACAATTTTCTAACAGCATGAAAAGTACTTTTAACCAAAATATACTTTAACTTTCGGGCAGAGGATTAACATGAGAAGCTTCAACCTAAGAAGATGACAAACATTTACATTTGAAAACCCAAGCTTTGACGATAGGTGCCTTCTCAGTCAGAATTACAGCATAATTACCACAAAACTATAATAAATGCTCAAATAGATGAATTGGTCCCTCAAATTAATGTGACTGATCCTCAGCTGGTGTCAATAAGTTTAGCTCTTTTGAAGTTAGTGGAGCATATTTATTTACAAACAGCTGATCTAACCTTCTCTTTGGATTCTCACTTTGTTTCTAGCATGAAACATGGGAGAATACAGGCAGAATTACATAAACAAGGATGCATAAATACTGAGTAGCACAAGAATGCTTAAAAAGATCATATAGAATATTAGTTCAATAGTACTGGTGCTTTAAACCAACTGAATACTACTTAAAAAAAACCTCCTATACATTTGAAAACTTACAGTAGCAAATAAGTTTATAAAGACCTTTGTATTTGTTATAAAATATAACTGTCTCCAATTCAATATCAGTCTCAATGTTTCATGCAGCCTTTGGTTTCAAACCAATACAATGCATTAACATTACATTATAGAGTTACTGTTTTTTTAGGACAGAACACTATACAGTTGAGGGAAAAGAGGGAAGCCTTTCAGGAACACCTAAGCTCCGCATTTTATAAAGTAAAGGCTGAAGCAAAAATACTTTTGAATATATTCTGAACATCTTGTAAACAAACATTCAGATTATTTAGACTAAATTGTCTTCCACTTCCTTCCCAAAGTTACTTCAGTATGATCTAAATTTAAGTTAGTCTTTAATAAGAAAAAAAGTCACCTGTTCTTCCTAGCTTACTTCTGTGCTTAGCTCATTTGCAATTCAGACAATACATTCATTGGCCAAGTTACCTTTTGCTTATTGTTTGAAGTTTGCTGCAGATAAGGGTACACTGAATAATACTGAGCGTTCCTTTTTACTCAAACACTGAGGCTTGGTCCACACTAGAAATGGGGGAGGGGGGGAAGAGTGTTAATTACATTGGTCAGAGTTGTAAAATTCCACATTTTTTGAGCAGCATAGTTAAGCCAACCTAAATCCCTGTGTCAACAGCACTAGATCAAGGGAAGAATTCTTCCATCAGCTAGCTACTGCCTCTTGTTGAGATGGATTATCTGCTCTGACAGGAAATTGTGAAGTGCTACAGTGGCACTCTAGCATTTTAAGTATACACAAGTTTAGATAAGCAATGTTTAACTGACCTGAGACATTGCAAACTGCATGTGTTGTGCATAAGAAATTGATCTGAAATATATATCCTTTAAGTGGAATAAAGTAGTTAAAGTCTAGTTTTAAGGAGCAGAGTTAAAAGTTACCGATAGTAATATTTTCTTAATGTTTCTACTTTCACAGATATCATTCAAGATTTGCACAAGATCAATTAAGATTTCTTATAAGAAATATTGTGTCATATTATTTTGCCAAGAGATCAAATTTCTTCAAATGCTGTAGAAAGCAAGTCATTTTCAACTGATGATCTACAACAGAGTTAAATGAAAAAAAAAAAGTACTACTTCTCAAATACATCAACATAGCTTAAAGTGGCCTTGTGGACAAAGCAAATCCATAGCAACACTCATATTTTACAAGTCAGTATTATTTTAGGAAACCTAGATGGTCAGGCAAGAAATAAATCTTAATGTTTCTGGCTCTATCTGAAAGCAAAATCTCAGTAACTCATACCAAAAATTTCAACAGTAACCCTTCACCAACATGTGCTTATTACTGAAGATTGAATCACAAATCACGATTGCCCATCCCGTTTTAAAGCTTCCAGTCTCTGTAGCAGTGCATTTCCAAAAGCTTCACGATATGCTGGGCTAAGAGAGTCCAATAAAGAGTAGACCGTCTCATGATATGGGGTTTGTAAACCATCATCAGCCTGGTCAAAAGCATAACCCACCACCTACAGCAAAGAGACAAATGGTTACATTTTTTGTAGTTAGACATTTCATCATAGAAACCATAAGGGAATCACAAAAATCAGTCATTTTAATACACTAAACAGGATTGCCACACATGACAGAGCTATATTTTGTTTGCAGTGTTGTTATAACTATGTTGGTCCTAGTAGATCTGAGCGACGAAGATGGTGAAGTAATATCTTTTGTTGGTGAAAGATGTCTTTGAGCCTACACAAAAAACTCTTCAAGTTTAGAAAGGTACTCAGTGTCACAGTCAAATACAAGATGGAACAGATTTTTACCATAGGTAGTTAACATATTGTAAGAGTCCATTCAAGGTGAGGTGTACTTAGTTGTGGCGCTCAGATCTGGTCTACACTGACAAGTTAGGATGACTCATCTATGTCACTCTGCCTACAATGTCACACCCCTAAGCAATATACTTGAATTGACTAACCCCTGGTGTAGAAAGCATTAATTAGTTCGACAGACAAATCCTTCTGTCAACCTAATTAACACTTCCATGTCCACACTACCACTTGCATCAGTAAAACTTATGTCAGAAAGGAGCATGAAACAAACAAACCCTGAGCTTCTCCTGCCTACATAGCTACTGTTGCTCATTCAGGTGGTTTTATGTCAATGGGAGAACTCTCTCCTGTCGGTATAGAGCAGATATGCCAGCAACCTTAGTGCAGTGTAGTTGCAGAGGTGTGTTGCTGTAAGCTCACTAGTGTAGACATAGCCTCAAAAGAGGTGGATTACCTATGAAGATGGAAGAATCCTTCCCATCAACATAGGTACAGTCGACACTTCAAGTGTACACTAGCCTCAGTATCTTTCCCAGACCTAAAGAAGAGCTCTGCATAAGCTAAAAAGCTTGTCTTTTTCATTAAGTTGATTCAAAGAAATCCAATACTGTCTTCCCTACTAGGGGCATTAGTAACAATTAATTAGTCTTCTAAATGATTTTCCAATATTCTTTTCTCATAAAATTAAGAGCGCCAAAAATGTTAAGTTTACAAAAGGTTCCTTTTGAATTTGGCTGGAAGTTCTCATTTCACCAAATGAATATTTGCACAAGCAATTTAAATAGTGCGAATGGGAGATGCATGCATAGCAATCAATATTTCATTGTCAGATAAAACAAGGAAAAGATTACAGTAGTCTGTTCCACAAAATGTAATCTGATGAGCACACTGTTATATCATCTACTGTTTTAAGCCTGCTGAAATTATGCTGCATTTTTCTCAAACAACTGTGGGACTACAAGATTTAAGAACGACAGGAAAAGTCACCTGTAACACCAAACATTTCAATCAACTTCCATCTTTACCATTCTATAGATGTTTCTGATAAATGCTTACTTACATAGGTTAACTCTATTGTGTTATTAGACTAGAAACTTTAGAGAAAACAGTTGAGGATGATTATCTCACTGTAGAAGAAGTGAGAGCCTAAGACATAAGGGTAATATAACAAGCCTCATCTTCGGCCTGTTATATTAGAAGAAAAAAGGGGTGACCTTACCACAGCGTTTAGCCCACTAAATCACCTGCAATCCTATACATTATGCTTTTCCAAGACGATGGGTAAATATCCTCTCCATAAAAAGAAAAAGAGTGGGGGAATGTAGTAGAATATGAGAGCCTAGGACACAAGACTAATATAAACAGGCCAAAGATGAGGCCTGAAAAGCTAGAACAAGATGTAAAGAAAAAAAAAAATCACAGTACTTCGTAAGGAGTCATAGAAATTAACAGTAACTGGCTAAGATTCAAATGTACCTGGTATTTTGCTACTTCAAGAAGTTATAAATAAAAAAGTACTGAGACAAAGGCAGTAGCACCATACAACAGGAACCATCTGACCTTGGCAATGGCATAACAATATGATGGATTGATATGTTTTGGTCCAATCTCCCATACATGGAAATGGGAAGGATAGGCTTTGACAAATGTGCCGCACATCTAGCCACTAACTCAAAAGCTGGGGTGCCTAGGTATGCGGCTCATTAAATGGCCCCCCAGCCGCTGAAATTCCGCCGCCACTTTCAGCAATGGTGCAAAGAGTGCCTCCCTGCAGCTGAAAAACCGCTGCCTGCAAGTGCAGAAGCAGTGGCAGTCTGCAGTGCAGAAGCACCACCAGAGGATGGGGTGGAGGGGCCCTCTGGGGGGTGGGGTGGAGGGGCCCCCCACCATGGCAAAATCCACCACTGCCGTGAACACAAAAGCCCTGCTGCCACAGACTCTTGTGGTGGTACTCTGGGGCAAAGCAGCCCTGCTGCTGCCAAAAAAAAGTCATGCACCACTGAAGGCTCTAGCAGCTTTTTTGGGAGGTGAGAGGTGCCAGGGGACATTCTGCCACCTTTACTGCCCTGGCACAGCTAAGTACCAAGGTACAATTCCCAGGAGCCATGGCGACCTGGCACCTAGGTTTTGTCAAACCATGGGGAAAGACTAGGCATGGTGCCCAGGTTTTGTTGAGCCCTAGGGCAGGACTGGATGACACCAGAGGGTGGCAACTAGCTATGTAAAAAGGGGAAGAGCAAAACCTGTCCATAAGAGGATATTAAAAAAAAAAAAAAAATGGAGGTCAGAGAGAATAGCTTTGTCTGGTCTAGAGGATGGCAGTGGTCTTACTGCCAAATTGTGCCTTTCCATTTCATCAAGGCACACAAATTTTTCATTGTACTTCTCTGCAATATATCTAGCCAAGTGCCTTCATTCTCAACAGATCTGTGGTTGTATCAATTCATTTGATTGTGGAGGGGTGTCTCAGGCAATGTACACACGATCAGATTAAAGCGCAACATGGCAATTGCGCTATAAAAAAAGACGTGCCCTTTATTGCGGGAGAGCGCGTACACACGTCGCTCCCTGCAACGCAACAGAATTCTTTGCAATATCGCAGTGTAGCGCAATGAATTCTGGGCACCTATCTCACAGTTCAATTTTCCCTCAATCGGTGTTTGGAATCCTGGGATGAAGAAAAGGAATGCAAAGCGCCATGGATAAAATCTCATTTTCCCGTGGTGCACTGTGTTCCCCTTCCGTCTTCCTCGTTGCCAATAGCAACTCGCGCCTATTTTCAACAGTGCAGTGATGCACTACTTGCGAGCAATCACAACTGCGACAGCATGGATCCTGCTCTAATCTCCACTGTCACCTTCAGCATACATCTAAATACATCTCGGCTGGTTGCACAGTACACAATGAGCTCCGAGTCAGACGAGGACGCCGAGGAGCAGGGGCTGATCAATGCCCTGCAGAGCAACAGCACCGCATTGCTCAGCTCCTTCACCGATCATCTGCACAAGGTGCAACGCCGTTTCTGGTTGCGAGAGCCGAGCACAGAGTGGTGGGATCGCATTGTTATGCAGCTGTGGGATGACGAGCAGTGGGTACAGAACTTTTGAATGAAGAAAGCAACCTTTCTGGAACTGTGTTCAGAGTTGGCCCCTGCCCTGCGACGTAAAGACACCAACATGAGGTCAGCCCTAACCATAGAGAAGCGTGTTGTGATTGCTGTCTGGAAGATAGCGACTCCTGACTGCTACCGGTCGGTTGCAAACCAGTTTGGAGTCGGGAGGTCCACCGTCGGATTAGCCCTCTCACAAGTGTGCCGAGCGATCAATCGCGTTCTGCTACGAAGGACGGTGACGTTAGGCAATGTTCGTGAGATTGTGGACAGCTTTGCTGCCATGGGATTCCCTAACTGCGGGGGAGCCATAGATAGCACACATATACCGATTTTGGCTCCAGACCATCTCGTGACCGAGTATATAAACAGGAAGGGCTACTTCTCCATGGTGCCGCAAGCACTTGTGGATCACAAGGGGCGTTTTACGGACATCAATGCTGGGTGGTCAGGAAAGGTGCATGATGCCCGCATTTTCAGAAACACTGGACTATACCGGAAGCTGCAAGGGGGTACCTTCTTCCCAGATCAAAAAATTACTGTGGGGGATGTGGAGATGCCCATAGTCATCCTTGGAGACCCGGCATACCCACTGATGCCATGGCTCATGAAGCTGTACACCGGGAACCTGGATCACAGCAAGGAGCGGTTCAATTACCGATTGAGCCGCTGCAGAATGACTGTGGAGTGTGCCTTCGGCCGCTTAAAAGGGCGCTGGCGCTGTTTGTATGGGAGGCTAGACTTGGACGAGGACAACATCCCTGCTGTAATTGCGGCGTGCTGTGTCCTTCATAACATTTGTGAAAATAGGAGAGAAAAGTTTTCCCCGGGGTGGGCTATGGAGGCACAGCGCCTCGAGGAAGCATACGAACAACCAGCCACTAGGAGTATTAGGGGGGCCCAACGAGGAGCTGCTCGCCTAATGGAGGCACTCAGGGAGCATTTCAATGATGCCCTCCCGTAGTTCACTTCAAGGACGCATCAAGTGCACCTTATGAGATTTTCACTGTGTACAAATAAAGCCACTCTTCAAATTTTCTGTTACTCTTTTTATTAAAAGATAAAAAGAGGGGGGTGGTGGTTGGGGGGGTTTGGAGGGGTTACAGGTGGGTGTAGCTGCAGGTCTCTAAAAAGTAGCTCTGTGAGGGACTGGATGTTGCAGTATATCAGGGGGACGGGTGGCCTTCAAATAAATGCTTTGAAGGACTATGGGGTGTGGGAGGCAGACATGGCTGAACTGTCTGGAGTGGAGCCCGTACATTAATCACCTGGGTCTGCAGAGCAATCATGCTCGTGAGCAGTTCTGTTTGCTCCTTCATGACGCTTATCAGTTCGTCCCTGTGTTTCTGCCTCCTCTGTTGGGATTCCTCTCTCCAGGCTTGATTATCCCTCGCGGATGCCTCTGTTGTTTTCATCAGCTCCTGAAACGTATCCTCCCTGTTTCTTCTAGCACACCGCCGAATGTTTCTCATGCGGTCAGCTGGGGTAGACACCGGCCTTGTGAAGGTCGAATCTAATAAAAAAAAAGAATAATAAAGCTATTGTTAACACATACCTTAGATAACCAATGTAACCTTCCAGTAGTACATTCCACTGGAAGGTACAGGGCAGTCAACATCCTATGCTTTGCTGAAGCAGACAAGGTACGTCCTAATAGAAACCTTACTGGGAGCTAACATTCTGCACAGGGCACACTGATGGAACCCAATATCTCTCTCCTCAGAGTGCCCCTGCCAGCTAGAATACATATCCTACATGCCACTGGATGCCATCCTGGACCGTATGCTGCTGCCTTGTGTGCTGCCATGGTTCCCAGTGCTGTGCTTTGCAGCTGGCGAGGCCGAGTATCCTTATACGGGAGCATAGACACATACGCTATCCCATCTAACCTGAGTAGGAGGCTCTAGCGGTACATCGAGGAAACCTTTAGTGACCTAAATACAGATGATTTTTTGACAATCACTGCTTGTGTTGATGCACTTCTAATGAATGCATAGTAAAGAGCATGCACAGCGGGGACCAAGACAGCAAGCACCCCCGCCCCGGACAATGACTTTTTAGCGGGAGCCATAGCTGCATGGAAGAAAAACTTACCTGAACCCCCCTCTGCCGCGTCAGAGGACACGCTGTAATTCATGTCTTGGGTGGACGTCTCAGCGGGGGTGCAGAAGAGCTCCTGGCTACACGCTGTTGCGCTCTCCTCCAGGTCATCCTCCATCTCCTCCTCCTCATCAATCACGTCCTCATCCTGCTTGGCTCTGGCATTCAGTGGAGGGGGGGGGGGCGATGTGTCCACAGGACTCTTTGCAGTGGTTGTGGGGTCCCCACTGAGGATGGCTTCGATCTCTTTGTAGTACCTGCATGTAGCAGACGCTGATCCCGAACAGCGGTTTGCCTCCTTCGCTCAGTGATAGGTTATTCTTAGCTCCTTCACCTTTGATCTGCACTGCACAGTGTCTCTCTCATGACCTCTCTCGGACATGGCCCAAGAAATTATGCCATATGTATCGAAATTTCACCTGCTGCCGCGTAGCTGCGCCTGCACAGCAGACTCTCCCCAGATGCTGATCAGGTCCAGCACCTCTGCCGTGCTCCAAATGGGTGTGCGTCTTCCACGATGGGCCGCCATTGCTAGGTAAGATCGGAGCTGCACTCCATGAGGAAGAGAACAGGAAGTGAAACAGAGGAGAAATTTGAAAATCCCGGGAATCGAAACAGGGCGGGGACTGTTTCGTCACGGCCACAGAGCGGGTGGGGGGAAGACCAGAGAGGACGACTTTGGAATGCTGGGACACTTCCGGAGGCCAATCATTGCGCGGTAAGCGTACACACGAGTGGAAAGGCGCAACAGCTGTTCCGCGTTAACTGCTACCACCCTCGTCGAGATGGTTTTTGTATTGCACTACAACTGGGCTGTTGACGCGCAAGAGCCCTATTGCACGTGTGTACGCTGTTGCTGTTATTGCACAGCAATGACTCAATGAGCGATAAAGTGATCGTGTGTACATGGCCTCAGTTAACAGCACAGGCTGGGACACCTCACACACTGGGAGCTCAGGCACACAGTCACTGATTAACAACCTGTCAGCTGTCCACCTAATTAACAACCAATTGACAACACACTTCTTTAAACACCATGTTAAATGCACCTGTTCCTTTGGCTATAAGTAAATTGACTTTTAGGGGTCTTAACACTTCAGTTCTCTAAAGAAATTGAGCACAGTAGCACACGTCAAATATATTGCAAGCCTCAGTTCTTAGTTTCCAGGTTGCATCAGTTTGTCAGAAATTTATTTTTAAAAGAAGTTCCTAAATTTTCTATCTACTGCTTACTTTAGTACTAGTTACTGTGTTTCACTAACAAGCTGAAAAAAATCAAGAAAAATATACATAAAAATTGTACACCAAGCCTCAGTTAGGCAAGGCATGAACATTGTCACAGCAGACAGATTTAGTTCCAATAGTGGTCATTGCAGCAGTTCCATTTAAACATTTTCCATTTCTGTAGGGTGGGCTCTGGCAAGACAAGTGTGTAAAATGCTTCCCTTTTTGATATCACCGAAATAGAATACTAACAGCTACAATATGAAACATATTCTTAAAAGTGTTCAGTAAAGAAAAGTGACTGGGCTGCTTTGATGACAACTGAAAATTTTAAAACATACCTTTCAGCTAATGTTTACTGTAAGCAAAGATTTTTATAAAGATAAACAAGTTACCCTCAGTCCTGCTTCTGTGAGCTCCAGGCAGTATCTGTTTCTTTCCCTTGTCTCCACATTGATATATGCCACATCCTCTGCACATGGAAGGTTTTTTGAGACAAACATGTTGCTGACAGCAAACAGAACATCATTCACAACAGCTTCTGCTTCTAGTCTCATATCTTTCACATCTGTTCCTTCAATGTCCTTACATTCAGAATCTTCTTCAAACCCTGTGTTACTGGACAACTCCATGGGATTGTAATCAGTCTCCATTCTGTGTACAGAAACACTATTTAACTTCATACAGCCACAAATACTTATTATGTAAGATCAACTGTATAAAATGAGATTTCTGAAACAAAATTATTTTAAGACAATGTTCTGCAAGAACAAAGGAAGATACAGGCCCTGAAGGTCTAGCAACAAACCAAGCAGGATTACTATTTTTTTTTTTTTTTCTTTTCAATTTGAGGAGTTTTGAATGACAGGGTATTAACAACAAGGTTACAGCATAACAACTTCACAGTTCTGTGAATAAACCCATGTGGTATTAAAACAGAAGTGTCAAACATATGGCCCGTGGACCACAACTCTTCCACACAGCCCGTGACTGCATTCTACAAGACTAGACTCTCTCCCTAACAGAGAGTAAAAGAGGCTGGTCTTGCGGTATTGCAGAGCACAGTCTCGCATACACAGAGCTCCACAATGTTGTGTGTGCGCGCGCGCAGATCTTGCGGCATCCCTGGGTATGCGAGACTGCGTTCTGCAAGACCACGCTTTCTTCCCAACAGAGAGAAAGAGAGCATGGCCTCACGGTGTCACCGAGTGATCCGCAATGGTGTGAGAGTACGCCCTCATATGTCAATGTATGGTATGTATGGACCACTTGAAGTACATTTAAATCAAATAAGGCCCTCCATAGCAAATGAGTTTTACACCCCTGTTTAAAGTAACCGAGAACACTGTATGCAATGTTGATAAAATAGATTGAGGTGCATTAATACACAAGCAACTGACACTGTTTTACAAGAACCTGTTATGAGTCAGCCCTAAACCTCCCAGCTCCACTGTGACAAGAATTGCGGTCTGTGGAAAGCTGCATCAGTTAATGCAGAAAGGGGGAAGAGAGAAGCAGCAGGAAATTACTGATTCAAAGGCAAGTTTTAACTCTTGGAGCCGAAGTTAAGCAGATCACTAACACCTAAGGAGCACGTCAGTAAAAGTGGCTGTAATGAGCGGCCCTTGGTTCAGCCTCTCCCTGTATGTGTTTGTTCACACACAGGCCTGCAGCGTGTGCCAACAGTGATACGGGGAGGGAGGCCGAACACACTCACTGACGTAGTCACAATGTGCAAGTCATGCGGCCCAACACCCAGCGCCTTCCTCCCACCCCGTTAGGCTATCCCCGGGCCCGAGCACCGCACAGCCGCCTCAGGCTCGACAGCGCCCCGCTTCTCCCGGTAACACCCTGCGGGGGGAGACAAAAGCGAGAAGCGGCCGGCCCGGGGGACCACTCACAGCATCCCCGCCGCTCCCGGGACGGGCCTACAGCAACAATGCCTCGTCAGCTCCAGCCGGCTGGATACGGGGAAGCCCCTAGCACAGCGCGGGACCCGAGAGCCAGCCCTTCTGCCGCGCGCCCTAGGCCGGGACCCTCCCCCCACCTGCCTGCGCCTGAAGAGGAGCTGGGCGAGCGCCCTCCTCCCGCCCCCCGCCTCCTCTTCCGCTCCGCGCGCCGCCCCCCCACCCTCCGCTTCCGCCACTGCTCTGTGACTTCACTTCCGCTGAAACGTCACACCTCGCGTCACGGGTGCTCGGGGCCGGTGGGCGGGGGAGAGTCGAGTCACTGGCTGGCTGCGGGCCTGTGGTGGGGGATCGAGGCCGGGCAGCGCGCGCGTCCCCGCGGTGGAGCCCCGGACTCGCTGGCCGCCGCCTTGCGTCCCAGGGCACCGAGAAGATGGCGGCGGCGGCGGCTCAGTGAGGATGGGGCCCCCTGTCATTGCCTTCTCCCCCTGAGGGGGGCCGTAAGGAGCTCTTCCCCTAGCAGAGCTGAGGCGAGCCCGGGAGCGCGCCTTTCCCCGGCCCCCGCCACCATGCCTTGGCCCTTCTCCGAGTCCATCAAGAAAAGGGCCTGTAGGTACCTGCTGCAGCGGTACCTGGGCCACTTCCTGCAGGAGAAGCTCAGCCTGGAGCAGCTCAGCCTGGATCTGTACCAGGGGACCGGCTCTCTGGCGCAGGTCCCGCTGGATAAATGGGTAAGAAGTGCTGGTCCCGCTATCCTGCTGCTCCGGGAGGCCCCGCCCCTTCCCCGGGTCCCACCTCTTATTTTTCAAGCACCTGTTGGCCTCACAAAATAAAGTCAAGTCGAATATTTTGTCTGAGGGGCTGTTGTGCTGTCGCCGTGGTGTCTGAGCACCTTGCAATGCAGGAAACAGGTAGCGCCGAGCAGCTGGTTTTCCTCTCTTCCCCATGTGCACTAACACTGAGTTGGGTTTGGGTGCTTTTTAAAATGCAGTTTGAAAGCAAAGGCAGAGATGGATGTTGAGCTTGGCCCCGAGGTGGCAAGACAGCTGATTAATCAGCTCTCCTGAAGGGAGGTCCATCGTTCATTGGGCTGATTGTGAAAAATCCTGTTTCCTGCTCTGAGCTCCGCTGTCATGGAAGGACCTGGTTGTGAAGGGGGAAGTGGTGCTCAAACCGAGACCCACTGATAGTTTTAATAAATAGCTCCCTAGCCTAGGAATGCTTCTAGTATTCAGTTGGGGGCCAGTGACAGAAGCAGTAGAGTGCTGGTGTTTCTTAGCCTATGCACTGCCACATTCTGAACCGAACGGAGATTTTTCAAGTTTTGCATATTCATTCCTAGATATTACATTGCAGTAATCCAGTTTGGCCATCACAACAACGTGCTTCAGTATAGCTGGGTCTATATCTGTTAGTATTTGGCAGTCTCTTGGCCACCTGTCAGAAGAAGGAGGGATTTCTAGAAGCTGTTGACGTTTGCATCTCCAGTATCAATGAGGATTTTAAGCCTGTGCATCGTTTTGATGCAACTTGACTCTGTGGATGGATGTCAGTTTGTTCTTCACAGCAGCTTCCTCTTCTCAATAACACCATTTGTTTTGCCAGCGTTCAGGTTTAGTCAGCTGGTATTTATCTGTGGAACTTTAAAAGACTAACACATTTGGACAAAGTCCCCCATGAAAGCTCATGCAAAAATTAAATTTGTTAGTCTTTAAAAGTGCCACAGGACTCCTTGTTTGTTTTGCTGAACTAGACTAACACAGCTACGCCTTTGATATTTATCTATGTGCTGATTTCTCTGAGGCACTAGAATAGCTAGTTACGGGTATCTATGTACTGTTTATGATGGAGATGTAACTCTGGATGGTATCAGCATAGTTTCAGTCTTTTAGTATATATTGTATACTTGTTGTTAGGTAGGGGAGAGGACTGTGGAATGCCATAGATTAGAGTTTGAAAGGAATAGGAGCTTTCCTGTCAGAACTAAGTAGGTCCAGTCTGAGGAAGAACAGGAGCCATCTTAATGTACCTCTGTCTAACTCTTAATAGTCTCTAAACTTTAATCTAAAGCAAGTAACCAGTATCTTTGATTAACTCTCTGAAATACTAGAGAGATCTAGTAGCATGAATGACACTTTTGCTGGCTATCTATGGCTATGAACAGACTGTCCAACCACCAACAAAACATAAATTGTTTCCGTACGCTGTTCTGGCATAAAGTCCAGCTGAGCAGGTTTCAAAATAGTAGTAGAGGTCAGGTGTTCTTGGAGTTGATACTTTGCAAGCTATTCGATCACTTTTTTCAGGAATGGGACATTAGACACTGGGTGGCAGTCAGTAAGGTATGTTGTGTTAAATTACAGATCTGAATATGCCATCTGTATGTTTGTTTTTGCAAAGCTGATAAACTGCTCTCATAAAGGGAATTGTCAAAGTCTGTAAATATGGGCCCCAGAACTCTTAAGTATCCCTCATCAGTGAGGAAGGCCATGGGTTAGTCTTATGGGTTCCAATATGATGCAGTGATTTTAATTTTTTTGTGTGAAATCTGGGTTGTAGGCCTTGGTTGGTTGGTTTGTTTAAACCCTCAGTCCTGCAAACACTTATATATGCTTAACTCTGCATCTAATCAACTAAACTTTACTAGTTGTAAAGTTAAGCATGCATGATAGTGCTTGTAGACTTGAGTCTAGTTCTGTATAATATGGATGATACTAGGAGTATTGTATGTGCTTTATGTAAAGAACTTCTGGGATTCCCTAGGTAAAAGACACTTTGTAAATGCAAAGTAGTAATTTCTTCATTTGGCTCTGTGGGGTAGCTGTTTTTGCATAGGAAGCGGGCAGACTTAATTTCAATAAGATTTTAGTGCCCTCTAGTGGATATTAAAACAGCCTTTGTTCCTTTCATTAGACTTTAAAGATAAACATTGTGAACCCTTGCAATTTACATAGAGTGCTTGGTGTTCTAAAAAAGGTCAGTAAAATGTGCATACAACGTTAATTTTCTAGTTTAGAGAAACAAAATATTTTTTTGCTGGGTTTTATTTTCTGGTCTATAAATTTAGTGAATAGTACAGGTACTTTAGATATAGCTTAGATACTCTTGTTCTGGCTCTCTCATGCATGACAGAAAGATTGCAAAAACAAGTGTTGTGAAATTGCTGCAGCCTGCTTCTTTTTTTCAAGTCATTTGAAACCTGCTCTCTACATGTCATCAAGGAGGCTGTAGTTTTAAGCTTCATTTTTCTAATTTTTGTTCTGTTTTAAACTGTTTCTTCTTCATCTAGTAGTTTCATTCAAGTTTTTAAAATGTTTTAACACAATATATACACCATTATCTTGGTGTTTAGAGTATACTTAGGGACAAGTTCCAGCCTCCACTACACTTGTGGAACTCCTTCAACCTCACGGAGGTAACATTGTCTCATGAAGGTCAGAATTTAGCCCATAATGTTTGTGATTGAATACATCAAAGCGTCTGACGAAGTGGGATTTTATCCCACGAAAGCTCATGCGATAAATAAATCTGTTAGTCTTTAAAAGTGCCACAGGACTCTGTTTGTTTTTCTGCAATAGACTAACATGACTACCCCTTTGGAACATAAATATATATAGTGATTGATTTCACTGCTGCTTTTGATGTTAACCCTGCAAAGCCTTTCCATGTCCCGAATTCTTCAGAGATGTAGGATCAAATCAGCAGTGAGTGTAAGAGGAGTTTTACAAGTTTAATTTAAATACTCTTTAATCATTCACTTGCTAAACAGATCTTTATTTTTTTATTCATACTGTTTAACTTTAATAATTATACACTGTATTTTTTCTGACAACTGTGTTTAAAAATAGTGTGTTTAAAAATAGTTGGAAGTGTGTTTAAAAATAGTTGGAAAGATTAAAAAAAATTCCTTTCTCTTTCTCTATGTATAGTTTTTAAAAAGAGATTTGGAGGTCAGATTTATTCAAAATTAGTTTTGATATGCTAGATTTTATTAATATTTATATATAGAAAAGTCCATATATAGAGATCAGATACATGTGAAATACCACAAGTTTAAATTTATACTTCATTTTTTAGTGGCAGCAACAAATTTAAGTAATCTATGCTAATTGTTTTCTGATGATGCTTAACGCTACTTGAAATATTTAATATTTTTGGTTACTGTCTGCAGTTACTGTACTACCTCTTGTTTGAGAAGCAGTTTTACCTGCATTGAATTGTAATCAGTCATACATATTTGATAAATCAAATTGTTTCTTTCCATAATTGATTCAACTCCTGTTAAAGTCAGTGGGACTCTTTTCATTACTCTTATTGGATATTGTATCAGACACTGAAAGAGTGAAGTATATCAATTTAAAAGTAAAATTCTTAAGAAGGTAAGCAGGACCAGAGGCAAGAAAAAGATTCAAGTATAGGAAGAGTAGGTATAGGAAAGAGTATAGGAGAAAAGTATAGGAAGAGTAGGCCACTGACAGCCTGGGTTTAAAAACCTGATTTAAGATAAACCAGTCATTCTCAAACTTTATTTATTGGTAATCCCTTCCACACAGCAAATCTCAGAGTTCAGCTCCCTCCTTCCTGCCAGGCAGCAGAGGCAGTTTTCCTGTGCATGCTACCTGGGAGCTGACAGTTCATGACCCTCATTTAACCATCCTGTGGCTATCTGAGGGTTCACAACCTTCAGTTTGAGTACCCTTGAGTTAAATTGTTGAAATTTTCTTGTATGTGCAAGGCCTAACTTCAGGCACATGATCAGTCCATTTATCTTAAACTCACATGCCAAAAGTGTCTCGCATCCATAACTGTTTGCCGGATCAAGGCCTGAATCATGATTCTTTGGGTACTGACCCAAACAGTGACCCGACACTGATTGGAAATGTTACTGGACAAGGCTAATATACAGCATTTTTACAGCTTCACATGTTTTGAGGATGAACTTGTGTGTGAAACTTTTGTGAGTGTATATTTAAAATGCAAATATTCCTTCCCATTGGCTCGTGTATGTTGACAGTAAGACACCAATGCTTTTCACTTTACTATTAGAAATTTGTCAAGCTTGATAAATGCATATAAATATTTTATAAAATGATGAGACAACTTCTGTTGTTATGGTTAAATTATATGTGGTCTTTAGAGTATCATGCTTGTTTAATGAAACATAGAAATGTAGGCCTGAAAGGGACCTTTAGGGGTCCTCTAGTCCTGCTCCCCATGCTGAGGCAGGACCAATATACCTAAATTATCCCTGGCAAGTATTTATCTAAACTGTTCTTAAAAATTTGCTGTGATGGGGATTCTACAAACTCCCTTGGAAGCCTATTGCAGTACTTAAACTTTCTAACTATATTTTTATAATATCTAAATAGTGATGACTTCTTGTCTGATCTACAATGGACATGGAAAACAGTTGATCTCTTATAACAGCCCTTAATATATTTGAAGACTGGTATGAGTCAGTTCCCCTTCAGTCTTCTTTTCTTAAGACTAAATGTACCCATTTTTTTAACCTTTCGTCATAGGTCATGTTTTCTAAGCTTTCTATAATTTTTGTTGCTCTCCTCTGGAGTCTCTCCAATTTATCCACATATTTCTTAAAATGTGTTACTGTGTCCAGTCTTGGGCACTGCAACTAGGGCTGATTGCCTCCCATGCCCTATACATATGACATTCCTGTGAATACACCCCAGAATGATATTAGCTTTTTCTGCAACTGCATCTTGTTGTTGGCTCTTTAATTTGTATCTACTATAACTTCCAGATTCTTTTGAGCCATACTATTAGCTTGCCAATTTTTCCCCATTTTGTATTTGTGCAGTTGATTTTTCTTTCTTCCTAAATGTACTACTTTGCACTTGTCTTTGATGAATTTCATTTTGTTAGGCCTTGTACACACTGCAAAGTTATTGCGCGATAAAGCCCTTTATCGCGCAATAAGAAGCAGAGCGTACACACTATACTTACAGTTTTTGCGCGTTAAGACCCTTCTTCTTTCGCAAAATGTAAACCACCAAAAGGAGTGTGGTTGCTGCTAACGCGGAATAGCTATTGCGCGACAGCCCGTGTGTGTACGCTTCTCGCGCAATGTGAACATTCCGGAAATGGCCCACAATTCCAATCCCCTCCCTTCTGCATTTCCGCCTGTCCTCTATTGCCGTGACGTCATTTTTCCCGACCTCCCCTTCTGCCCCGCGAATTTTTGAATTCCCCATTCTCCCTTCTGCCTCTCTGTTCTGTGCTGCTGCCCCTGTGTGCTCTGCTCGCAATGTCTTCGCGCCGCAGCAAACGAGCTCCAGCCTGGACAACAGCAGAGGTGATGGATTTGATAGGCATCTGGGGAGAGTCCGCCGTGCAGTCACAGTTACGTGGCAGCCGGAGGAATTTCGACATTTTCGGACAAATATCTCAGGCGATGACTGAAAAGGGGTACGAGAGAGACACTCTGCAATGCCGGGCCAAGGTCAAGGAGCTGCGGATAACGTTCCACAGAGCCAGAGAGGCCAACCGGCGCTCTGGCTCCGCGCCAGCAACATGCCGGTATTACAAGGAGTTGGAGGCGATCCTGGGCGGAGATCCCACAACCACCCCGATCTCTACGGTAGACACTTCCGCGACAGCATCAGAAAATGAAAAGGCGGCAGAAGGCGACGATGCAGTCGTTGACGAGGAAGCAGAGGAGGAAGAGGACGAGGACGGAGACAACGGAGCCACCGAGCTGGGGAGCCAGGAGTTATTCGCCACCCCGCCAGATACAAGCTCCACAGATTCCTTTTCAACGCCTTTCCAGGAATCGGCAGATGGCACCTCTGGTAAGTTATGTTGGCAGTGCTCTCTATTCTATCAGCTACAGCTTAGCGTGTACAGGAAGATAACGCTTTGAGTTCTCCTTTTATGTGTCTTCTTTTCTGTGCGATAATGATGAGTCGTGGTGTTACTGGCATTACATAAAAAGCGCATCAATGCATGCCTCAATTGCCAAGTAGTCGTTCCCTCTCAAGTCACTGAACGCGTGCTCCAAATATCTCCAGAGTCTTCTCTTGAAATTAGATGGTAGAGCGAGCCTCTGCCCTCCACCATTCAGGGAGACTCTTCCTCTCAGGCTAGCAAGCATGGCTGTGGGAACCATTGCCACGCACAATCCTGCAGCGTAAGGTCCCGGCTGGAAGTCAGCCACATGCAGGAGATGCATTCTCGCTTGCAGAGGCACTCTAAGCAGCGTGATATCTGCTTCTATTGCAGCCATCTCTGACGCGGGATCAGAACAAGCAGCGTCAATAGTCAGCTGTCCCGTGGACCAACTCACAGCAACACGTCCCAATCTTTGGGAAACTTGTTACTGCCCCCAGTATGTCCTCCCTTGAGAAACCAAGGAATGTGTTGTGAGAACCTCCTTATTTGCACCTGAACGTGGCGAGAACAATAATGCCATTCAAACTTTTTCATATCTGCACAGGAACGACCTTCGATGGACAGTGTACAGCTGCTGCAGAGGGTCTGAGGAAGATAAGGCGGAGGCCACGCAGGAGCAAGGAAGATATATTTAAAGAGCTCATGCAAGCCCATGAGGCTTCTGCGAGGGAGACAAGGCAATGGAGGAGGCAGTGCAGGCAGGACAAGAGAGAGAGCAGCGAGAGGAGGGAGAAGCAGAAGGATGCCCTAATAGGCATTCTGCACGAACAGACAAACCTCCTGAAGTCCATGGTTGGTCTGCTCCAGTCTCGGCCCCCCTCCCCCCCCTCAGCATCATCTTCCTTTCCCTCCATCCACGCAACATTCTCCCCCCAGACAGTTTTTAGACCACCATGGACACCCATGGTGTAATGTTAGCTCAACACCTCCCCCAACGTATGTCGTAGAGTCCCGCACCTATACCCACCTTTAGTCAACCCTTCCCTCACTGTGATCCTTACATTATTGTTATATTAATAAAGGACAAGCAATGTTAAACTCAATGTGACTTTATTTGGTGTCATTTTGAATATGCCCTAAACGTTTGTTGTTATAGAAACACAGAACAGTAAAAAAAAATCAATGAACTAATTCTCATACAGTTAAAAAAAATAGCAATTAAAAAGTAAAAGAGAGATAAAAAGGTACACTTTTAGTCCGCAGTACCAAAATGATTCTTTAGCGCCTCCCTTATGCGCACAGCCCTTAGCTGAGCCCCCCGGATACCCCTGGTGTCCGGTTGCTGGTAGGCATATTCTAGGCGTTGTGCCTCCATGGACCACGAGCTATTAAATCTCTCCCCCCTGTTTTCACAAATATTGTGAAGAACACAACACGCAGAAATGACTGTAGGTATGTTGTCCTCATTTAGATCAAGCCTGCCGTACAGCGATCTCCAGCGTGCTTTTAAACGGCCAAAGGCACACTCAACAACCATTCTACACCTGCTTAGACGGTAATTGAAGCGCTCCTTGGCAGGATCCAACTTCCCGGTGAAAGGCTTCATAAGCCATGGCATCAGTGGGTAGGCGGGGTCCCCAAGGATAACTACTGGCATCTCAACACCCTCCACTGTTAGTTTCTCGTCGGGAAAAAGGGTGCCCGCCTGTAGCCTCCTGAACAGTCCAGAGTTTCTGAAAATGCGTGCATCGTGCACCTTTCCAGACCAACCTGCATTTATGTCCGTGAAGCGACCACGATGGTCCACCAGTGCCTGAAGAACCATGGAGAAGTATCCCTTACGATTTATGTACTCGGAGGCGAGATGGTCGGGGGCGAGAATAGGGATGTGAGTTCCATCTATTGCACCACCACAGTTCGGGAAGCCCAACTCCTTAAATCCATCGATGATGTCCCTCACGTTCCCCAGTGTCACCGTCCTCCTTAGCAAAAGACGGTTGATGGCTCTGCACACTTGTGACAGAGCTACTCCAACGGTCGAACGTCCGATGCCGAACTGGTTTGCGACCGAGCGGTAGCAGTCCGGGGTTGCCAGTTTCCATAGGACAATAGCCACACGCTTCTCCACGGAGATGGCGGATCTCATCATCGTGTCCTTGCGCAGCAGGTCCGGGGCAAGCTCCTGGCAGAGTTCCATAAATGTGGCTTTCTGCATTCTAAAGTTCTGTAGCCACTGCTCATCATCCCACAGCTGAAGGACGATTCGGTCCCACCAGTCAGTGCTCGTCTGCCGGGACCAAACACGGCGGTTCAGGCTGTGCAGCTGGTCTGCGAAACTGATGAGAATATCAGTTCTGTTCTCAAGGCTGTCAGTATCCGAAATAGAGTCATCCGAGTCCTGCTCTGAATCAGAGCCAAAGGCGTACCGCATCAGAATCTGGGCTGTGTTTACAATGCTGAACGCAGCATTCAAGATCACAGCAGAATCCATGTTGATTATTAAAAGGCAGTTCCGGAAACCGGTTGCTTCAATTTGAAATTCGCGCTCGTTGCTATCGGCAACTGCTGGGTAGCGTCGGTAGCATAATGCACCACGGGAAATGATATTGGGGACTGTGGGATAGGTACCCACAATTCAGTTTGTTTTTCTGGAGGACTGCGAAAAGAAGGGGGGGGCTTTGTTCCGTTAGAGCCAGCCGAGTGTGTACGCGATCTCGCGCAACAACAGCCACGGGACATTTAAGACGCAACAGGATTATTGCGCGGTAAGAATGGTAGTGTGTACATAGCCTTAATTTCTGACCAGTTCTTCAATTTATCAAGGTCATTTTAAATTTGAATCCTATCCTGCAAAGTGTTTCTAATGCCTCCTAGCTAGGTGTCATCTGCAGATTTTATAAGCATAATCTTTACTCCATCATCCAAGTCATTAATGAAAATGTTGAAAAGATATATTCTTCCAATTTGACCGCAAATCATGTATAACTACACTGAGTTTGAGCCTTCAGTCAGTTATGCACCTACCATATAGTTATGATGGAGAATTTAAAAAATGTGTATTAAAATTGTTTAATTCAAATCTTATTTAGCAATATATAAACATGGAAAAATTAAACAAGAGCATAAATTAAAGGTGTGGGTCCTTTTAAAAAAAAAAAAAAAGAAATAAGTGGTCTGTTAATGCAAAGAAATGTAGCATTGAAAAATAGTTGGAATTTGTACATAATGGATGAAAGTTACGAGTAATAACTGAAATTTTCATTCGTCAGAAACCTATTTTGGCATGAGGATTGGTATGTTAAATATAAGGAGACTATGAATAATAGTATTTCTGTAGAACACCAGCTTGTCAACTCTTTTCTCACTTTTTCTTTTTAAAAATAGTGGCAATTTGTATTGTGAACACTGGAAAAAATATTAGTACTGAACATTACTGTGAATAACTTTTTAATTCTATTTAGCACTAACCAGCCATACTATAGAAACAAATCTGTTTGGCTCAGCTGTCACAGTCAGACAAGTATACAGTGAGCATAAGATCACATTTAGTTATTTGACTTGTTTTCTAATCAAAGAAATTCTCGTCACAATGAACAAACTGTTTTTGTCCATTTACTGTGCTGGCCTTTCCTAAAACTTTAATTGATTTTTCTTTTTGTGGTAACACTTTAAGCTGTGGTACTGTAATATTTCTGTTAGCAACATATGGGAATTAGTGGGAACAGTTCAATAGGCCATGAGAATGATCACAGTTGTAACTGCATTAGATTAAAAGGTTGGCGCCTAATTAGCATGCATCATTGACACAATTAAAGTACAGGATAGCTTCCTGTTTATTAAATCTATTAATTTAATTAATTTTGATATATCCTAAATTAAATGTTTTGCTTTTTTTAATAAGAGCATAATTTTGGATTCTCTTCTTTTAGTGTCTTAATGAAATTCTGGAGTCAGCAGATGCACCTTTGGAAGTCACTGAAGGGTTTATCCAGTCAATTTCTTTGTCTGTTCCCTGGGGGTCATTGCTGCAGGATAACTGTGCCCTAGAAGTGAAAGGATTAGAGATGGTCTTTAGGCCAAGGCCTCGTCTTGGTAAGTTTACTGTGTTATCTTATTTGGCTCAGTGTTTTACTTAATAAAATAGGAGAATTCTTTACAGTGTTCATATGTATGAGATTGTACTGGGGGTTTTGCTTCAACCAGTTCTGTGGGTTTTTTGTTTTTAAAAGTTACACCTATAAATATTTGTGCCTACGCACTATTTGTTTAACATAGCTATCTTAAAAAAAGAAAATACAATAATTATCAAGTGTCCTTCAGTAGAGCAGTGGTTTACTAATGTAAGTCTAGAATGTTTCTGAAGTTCCATGTCTTTGTTTCCCCACTTATCTATTTTTTGCCTTCCTCTGTAGCATTGGGCATGGCTCACTTGCTGGTTGATTCTCTGTATTTTAAAGTCTTTAAATCATGATTTGAAGACTTTAATAACTCACTCATAGGTTAGAGGTTCATTACAGGAGTGGGTGGGTGAGGTTTTGTGGCCTGCATTGTGCAGGAGGTCAGACTAGATAATCATATCGGTCTCTTCTGACCTTAGAATCTATAAGTCTATCTAGTTGTTATTTTAGAAATTAATAAAGAAATGTTTGCTCATAAATGTCTGTTTTATATTTAACATTTTATAGCTATATTTTCCATTTTTATAAAGAAATCATAATTTTTTGCTTCTGATTATTTTTGACTCCCAGGAAATTTCTGCCATGTGAGAACCACAAATTTGTATTATGCTACATTTGTGTGTAACGCCTTTGTGGCCAAGCTGGAATCTGCTCTACAGGCAGCTCTGGCCAGGAAAAGGCAAGCACAGGAACAAAGCGGGGAAAGTCCCTTCTATCCTAGGGGCACCTGTTACAAACCTCCTGGAGTGAACACACACAAACATCGGATAATACAATGAATATAGGAAAGGGAAATATTTATTTACAGGGGGATGAATGGAGAGAAACAGCAGGGGGAAGATAGGGAGAGCAGTAAAACAGGGATTACATTCAACACAAGGCCCCAGTGGTGTCACAGACTAAGAGGACAGACAGCGAGCAATGTGTCTACACTCAGAGCTCAGGAGTCCAAGGAAAAGTTCTGATCTGGTGGTGAGTCTTGAGTGCTCCTGGTCATCTTCAGCGCTAGTGAATTTTCCCCAGCAAACCCCTCCGGTGTTTGTTGCTCTCTGTAAACCCATATGGAGCCACACTCTCCCCACTTAACTACCTACAGCCTCCCTGCTTCTTCCTTATTCCCAGTGCAAAGTCACAGGCCCCAGTACTGATGGCCCCACACACCTCTGGGCAGCTGTGACACTGAGTCCAGCTCTTCTTTGTCCTTCCTGGGCAACTCCTCCTTGGCACAGTGTCCTCATGGTTCTGGTCCTGGGCATCCCTGGTCAGCCCCTCTGTCCCTCTCAGGCTTCAGGCAGATTCTCGGCTGCTTCACTTCTGTGTGGGCCTCTCGCTGCAGCACTTCTGGCTGGAGATCCAGCCACACTCTGTTGCTTGCCCCTTCTTCCAAAGACTCCCTCCTTGAACAGTCAACGCTTCCCCAGCAGGGCAAACCTTTAAAGGGACTATGCTCTCTAAAACCCTAAAGAGGTTAAATGTGTTATTTGGGCAAGCTATATTGCAAAGGAGGCCCTTTAAATTCTGGATATGGAAGGGAGTGCTTTATTAGTTATCTCTTATACAGTAACTCCTACTGACCAATTTGAGTAGATGGTGAATGAGCTTTTGTGGGAGAAAATCCTACTTCATCAGATGAAAGCTTATGCAATACATACATTTGTTAGTCTTTAAAAGTGCCACAGGACTCCTTGTTTGTTTTGCTGAACTAGACTAACATGGCTATTCCTTTGTAATTTGATTAGCTAGAAATTGATTACTGTACATGGCTGGAGGATGCTCCAATTGCATGGAATTATTATGAGGAGAGATGGTGATACTGTTTCTAGTGGGAGTGTCACTGGATAGGTGTCTCATATGCCCTCTTGTGGCTTCAGGGTAGCCATGCAAGCATCTCTTCCCACCTCCAGCCCCAGTTTCCTTCTTTATGGGGCTTTGCAGCTCACAACCCCCTGGGTTTTAGTTTTAAGTAGGAAAATATTCAAAATAAAGTTCTCACGTCCATTTGTTTACCCATTATCAGTCACTCCCATGCATTTCTTGCCTGTAGTCCCATTCCTCAAGTCCCACATTTCTCAGCTGGAGTCAACTTGCTCCCAGTGGCTTCTGTACTCCACTTTTGGTCTCCCTGAGAACCCCTTCTCTACAGTTTCTTATTGCTCTTTAGGGAAGTCAGTTGATCCCTGCTCATGTATTCCTACTTAGTAACTAGGGTTGTCTAGTGCCTGGCCTCGAGCCCTTAAAGGATGAAACCATCCTGCTACAGAGTTCTTTCAGGCTCTTTGTGGCAGACCCCTCACAAGTGCCTACATCAGAACAGACTGTCATAAACAGGACAGACACTCCAAACCAAGGCTATGATCTTTAATTAAATTTCGCTAAGCCAGTAACAAATATGAACTCTTGAATAACTATAACAGTCTTACCATGGAGTCGAAGTTAATCCCCTTAAACTCTCCATTTTATCATGTCACCCAGACATACTGGGCTCAGTAATAGTCATTTACACAAAAGACCAGTCACCTACACCAGTTCAAATGTAACCCTAGAAAGATCTTACACCAAAAAAAACACTACCTGTAGCCAATCCTATCTAAAGGTTTATTAACTAGGAAAAAGAAATGAGTTATTTATATGTTAAAGCAAGAAAACATACACATAAGTGAGTTACCATCAGATTGACAGAGTTGTAGTGATTTGTCAATTCAAAGTGTTTTAAAGGCAGATCCAGGAGGCAGCCCTTGGGTATTTCTGATTTCAGCTTAGACTCTGGCCCTTCAGAGTTCAAATAGCCAAAAAGATGGAAATTTTTCCACAGCTTTGTTTTGTTTCCTTCATTCAGCCTCCAAGCCCACAGGATGAACGTCTTTGTAAATAGCATTTCCCGCATGTGATAGAGCTGTTAAGCAAATGTTTGTATTGTGATAATCTTTGATGGCCCATCTGATTTTGATAGTCCTTCTGGATGGGTGGAGAGCTTATGTACAACTGCCCAGCTGCCCATGCCAGCTTCTTGCAGCAAGTACACTCCTGTCTTGACTACATGGAAGTTGGTGAATCTCCTGGATCCGTGGGGACAGGAGGCTGTGCAGTCACTGCTCCACTCCAGCTGCAGGAATTTTGATACCTACAGGCTGATTGCTTATGGTATAGAGGAGAAGTCGTACATTAGGGACACGCACCAGTGCCATGCAAAGATCAAAGAGCTGAGGAAGGTATACCAGAAGGCAAAGGAAGCCAAAAGTCATTCTGTTGTATCTCCAAAGACAAGCCACTCCTACAAGGAGCTGCACGCCATCCTCAGCAGTGATTCCACCTTCACTGCCAAGAGCCCATGGATATTTTGAGGGAGAGAGGCTGGTGAATGTGGCTGGCAGAACGAACCCTGAGGGACGACATGGTGGATGAGGAAGTGGAGTTGGAGGAAGAGGGGGACAGGTTACAGGGACATCTGGTGGCATTGTGAGCCAGGACCTCTTTTTAACTCTGCAGGGAGCTAGCCAGTCCCAGCACTCTGGTTATGGCATGCCTGATGCAGAAGATGGAAGCTCTGGTAAGTACTCCGTGCACTTTGATTCTTCAGGGAGATATGAGGCTGTGCTCTGCTTTTTTTAGTTAGGGTAGAAAAGGGATTGAAATAACCAACACAGGGACTACTGTTTGTATCTGCTTCTCGTTGCCCTATGCAGCTAGGCAGAGGGGGCCTTGCAGAAAAGTTTGAGCAAACCAGGATATCCCAAGAATCCTCCATAGAGATTTCTAGGAAACTTTCCTGTAGGTACTCTGCAGTCTTCTGCTGGAGGTGTCTTGGGATGGGTGCCTTGTTCTCTCCCCATGACAGGAAACCGCACCAGTCGGCAGTTACTAGGCACCATGGCACCACATAGGCAGCAAGATATTGATCTGGTCTGCTGCTGCACACGTGTAGGAGCTACACTCTTGCATTCTTGATTATCCTCAGGAGCAAGATATCAACTGCTGTCATCCCCACCTGTGGAAAAGGAGACCAGTATTCAGAGTCGTAGCCTTAGGCACTTGTTGTGATGCCCCTCTAACACATCTCCCTCCCCTGACTTTTTGTCCCATCTTGCCACTTCCCCCACAGGCCGAACTCACCATGGCTGGGCTCTCACCCTTCTGTGTGCCTGCCAAGGGAAAGTGAGGAAATTATGTTTCTGACTTGTTGAATCAAAGCTGTGAGTGCACTCACAAAAGTGTCTCTGTCTCTTGTTTCTTTAGCATCTGCAGATGTGTCCTTGAGGGTCTCCTCCTGTACACCGGCAGAGTGGCTCCATCTGATAAGGAGACAAAACTAGAGGAGCAAGGAAGACATTATCTGGGAGATACTGCAGTCTTCGAGTGCTTCAGATTTTGAGCAGAGAGCACAGAGGGGGGCTAAAAATGACAAACTGGGGCTGGGTAGTCTGGATAGGAAATGAGCAGGAACAGATGATATAGCTGCTCAAGAACCAAACAGACATGCTGAGATCCCTGATTGAACTTCAGGTGGAACGCATCTGTGCTAGCCTCCTCCTGCAATCCATACAAAACTGCCTCCTATGCCCTCCCCACACTTCTCCCTCACAATCTTCGCTTGTTCTCACACTGTCGCAGAACCCGTGCACTCCGTGCTGATGGAGATGTTTCACAATGACAGCTGAACATACACCCAGCTGTCAGAGTCTCATTGGCAAATGTGATCTTGATTTTCATGTTCCTTGCAGAAGATAGAAATGTTTATATCAGTGTTTAATAAAAATGTACATACAGAAAGAGAATGAATCTTTGTCTCCCACATACAGTGGTTGCTGCTAAAATGCATAGCCAGTGTCAAAGGTGTATTTGCGTTGTAAAATTACTGCACACATAGCAATCATTAAAAGGTGCAAGAAAAAAAATGCCTGGCTCAGTGCCTTACAGAAACCTACCTTACTCGCCGCTCATCGTCAAAATGCTCTTTTAAAACCTTCCTGCTTTGAATAGCTCCTTGCTGAGCCCTCTAACAGCTCTAGTATCTGGCTACTCAAAAGCAGTACCTAGCTGAGCCATCTCAATGCTTCACCCCTGTGAAGTTTCTGTCTCTGAGCTTCAGAAATGTTATGCAGAAGACAGCATGTTGCTATGACCATGGGAATATTTTCCTCACTGAGGTCTAATCTGCCAAAAAGGCGGTGCCTTCAAGCCGCCAGAGGCACATTTAACAGTCATTCTTCCTCTGCTGAGCCTGTTCGAGTGTTCCTTGCTGCACTTAGGGTTCCGGTATAAGACTTCATGAGCCAAGGAATCGAGGGGTAGGCTGGGTCTCCAAGGATCACTACTGGTACTTTCACCTCCCCAGTGGGAATCTTTGGATGTGGAAAGTTCCTGCTTGCAGGTTTCTGTACAGACCAGCTTTTCTGTGAAGATGTGTGCGTCATACCCTCCCATGTTGATGTCAGTGAAATTACTACACCATTGTAATACCATAGAAAAGTAGCCCTTTCTGTTGATGTACTCTGTTGCAAGGTGGTCTGGGGCCAAATTGGGGATATGAGTGCCTTCTAGCATCCTACTGAGAATCTCATTGCAGCAACACTATCCACTGTTTCAGGCACATTGCCCAGAGTCACAGTCCTTTGTAGCAGAAAGGGATTAATGGCCTTGTGCACTTGCATCACTGCAACTCTCACAGTGGACTTCCCCACTCCAAACTGATTCATGACTGATTGGTAGCAGTCTGGTGTTGCCAGCTTCCACTCAGCAGTCGCTACTTGCTTCTCCACCATTAGGGCAGTTCTCATCTTGATGTTCTTGCACCAAAGAATGGGGGAGAGTTCTGCATGCGGTACTAGGCAGGTAGCTTTGCTCTTCATCCCATACCTTCAAAACAATGCTATCCCACTTCTCGGTGTTGGTTTCTTGTGCCCAGAACTTGTAGTCCCCTATGTGCGGCTTCTTGGTTTATGCCAACAGCAATCTTTAATTGTTTCTGCCCATGGCACACAGCAGGGCAGACACCACAATATCATCATCAGATTTGCAGCTCGTGAAATACTGTGGGATCAGCCATGCTGCACTGGGAACGCTTATCCCAATACGGGAGAGTACCGCAGGATCCATACTTTCACACTGAGATGGCTGGCACACAGCTTAGAGGGGCTGTTGAAAAGCGGAGCGAAACATAGTAGGAAGCCCATGGAATGATGGGATGGGAAAAAACTGCATCATAGATTACTAAACCCACACCCATAAGGCAGTGCAAACTTCCTAGAACACCCAATAACAGATGGTGGTGAATTACACAGTGAGATAGGTACCCACAGTATACTGCTCCCTCTAGCAGTGTAAGAGCATCTACAGTGGGTGTGCTCTGCCTTCACAAGGAGCTTTGTGTTGATGTGCAATAGCCATTTAATTACAGCAATGGATGAATGTCAATGTAACTTAAATCAACTTAGCTTTCTAGTGTAGGCACAGCCCTAGTTTGCCACTAGCTGGGTGTAAATCTACCTATTCTAGGCAGCTGAATGCACATTGTCTGTGTGGACCCTGCTGCTATGCACTAAAAGTTCCCTAGTGTTGTTTGATCTGTCCTGCTTTGAAATTGGAGTAAATCAAAGTGCACTATGGAGCTTTTAATGCATGACCACAGAGTCCATGGAACGCTTAATTCGTGGTAGGCTATTGTGGGATAGAGTTACACCCCAATTTGCTGTGAATTGTGTTCACAAAGACAAGCTCTTGTTGCTACTCCTTAGTACACAGAAACAGGAGTCATCTTCAGAGCAGTGTTTGAAAGACTGGTAAAACTATCCAGCTTTTATGTGTCCGCACTGACAATCACTTAGTTCATACTGAACTGGCTAGTTTTAACTGGTTATTACATTTACTGAAAGGTATTCTATTCTGATGCATCGTTAACGATTTGTGGATTATTTGGGGCACTTTCATTTGTGGACGCATGTTCTTATACAAACACCCTAAGAGCTTAAACTGTTTTAATTTTTATAGTGTAGACCAGACCACTGTGTCTTTTACACTACAACGGATCTGAATTTTTAATAAAGAAGTGTTAAAAGCATAAGAACATTTTTTCTCATTGCAAGTCTTATTTAAGTAGATTTTTAAAAAAAAAGTATACACATTTCTGCTCTATATTTCATTGTAATTTATTGTACTACAACTAAATCTTGGGTTAATTTTACTTGCTAATGTCCATTTAAGAAGATATTATCTTACAAATGATAGTAGTAATAAATACGAGAACTGATCTTCAGTTTGGTGCTGGAGTCCAGTATTATGAATGAGTATGTGAAATGTAATACTTTATTACTGAGTTCTTTGTACTAGTTCTTTACTTGTAAATTGCTGACCTCTGTTTTTATGGGATTGAGACAGAAATCTTTCATTGGTCAGATATTCCTCTCTCCTATTGTCAAGGAAATTTATTTATTTTTTGCATGGACTGTCATAAATTGTTTTAAAATGGAGCAGGTAGGAGAGAGAAAGTGTAGTTGTCACCGAACAGTTACAACCACAAGGTTAATGCATGGTGTTAGGATTTTTTAAAACAGAATTGGCTATGTTGAGGCAGCTAATCTCATTTGAAATACCACTGAGGTCCTAACATGGATGCAGTTTAGTATCTTTAGTGTTAGTGTGATTTTAGCATGTTAACTGAGTTGTTGGATGATGTTTCAAATCTGGTTAGCTGCCTCAAGATAGAGATGGTCTTCCTGTGGGTTTGGACAGTGTCTAGTGCATTTTGGTTGCTGTCATGATGTAACTAATAATTGGTGCTCTTTTCTAATATCTCAGAAGTAATCTTCAATTATAGAGAATCAACTCAATTTAGAGAATCACATTTTTTTCTTTGGCCTCGTCTATGTCTAGTCTTGCCTACAGAAGTCACACCAGTATAATTAAAAATCTGTTTTAAAAACTAATTCAGTTAAACCAATGTCAACCTTTCTCTGACACATTTACACTGGTTTAAAATTGGTTATATTGATTTATCTTTTACCTATAAACTTACCAACTTAAGTTAAGAAGCCAATTTTAAATTGAGTTGAGCATATCCATGCAAGATTTTCCACCAGTTTAATTAGTGGTTTAAAATCAGACCTTTCGTTAAACTAGTGCAACTCTGTGTGTAGACCCAACCTTTGTCTAGAGATACCAAATATGTCATTTGTTTGGTTTGTTTTTGCTGGTTTTACATTTATGGCCAAATCTTTTATCTTGTTCTACAGCATCTGGTTCAGAGCCTATGTATTGGTCAAGTTTCATGACAAGTAGCATTCAACTTGCAAAAGAATGTCTTAGCCAAAAACTGACGGATGAACAAGGAGAAGGGTCTCAACCTTTCGAAGGGCTTGAGAAGTTTGCAGAAACTATTGAAACAGGTATGACTACTGTGCAGATTGTGAATAAACATCTTGAGTTATATTATGTTAGTCTTTACCAGTAGTTCTCAACCTTTTGTGGGCCGCGACACACTTGGTGATGTGTCACAACCCTACAGGACACACCAGCGCCCATTCCCCCTACCCCCAGGCTGAATCCAGCCATCTCCCCGGGTCTCCATGACACACTTACCGCTATGTGGCAACACAGTAATGTATCCTGACACAGTGGTTGAGATCTGCTGGTCTACAGTGCCATGATGTTACAAAATGAGAGCTTACTTGCTACTGCTTCTCTTTTCTCTTAACTTTTTAGTGGTGACCCTATCGTCTAACAGTAAAAACAGGAGGGGAGGACAAGGAAATAAAAACCACAGTAATGTTAAAAAACAAAACAAAATAAAACAACAACAAAAAGCTTTTCATTAGGGCCAAATTCTCTCATTTATACAAGTATACATTCGGATAATTCCTTTCATTGACTGGACTGACTGGCAGGAGGTCTTGGCTCTAGCAGACCTAGTTTAGCACATCCTGTGACTGTTGGATCAGCAATGGTGTTAGCAGCCTTAGGAGGAACAAACAGACTTGTGTAGAGCTCATATTTTTATTTGAAGAATCTGACTTCCTATGGTACATGCACAACAAGGCATTTGAAGCAGTTTTGAAAATTTAAAGTGAGTTTTCTTTCAATTGCTTTATATTTTGTGAATGTCCAACTGGAAGATTTTCTGATAGAAAACTAGATTCTCATTTGAAATTGTGATGTTGTATTAGAAGCTATTTATAATCCTTACAATGAAATAAATATTAGTCTTCAATAAAGAAAGAACTGATCTTTCTTTTTATTCATATATTAAGTCATCAGTGTGTCTCACTGATTTTAAATGGTCATGGTGTAACTGTATTGTCTTCTGGTTTTCTCACTTCAGTTCTACGAAGAGTGAAAGTTACCTTTTTAGATACTGTTTTGAGAATCGAACATGTGCCGGAGAATTCTAAAAGTGGGTCTGCACTTGAAATCCAAATTGAGAAGTAAGTGTTCCTTCAAATCAACATTTAAAAAAACCCAAACTGGATGACTTCTATTTTTATATGCACAGATTTACACACATACTTGCGCATATCCCCTCACACCATAGAGCTCTGATGTCTAAATCATAAACTTTCTTTCCTCCTGTTTCTTAGCAGGATTACTCACTCAATAGTCTTCAGAAGAGTGCCAGATTTTCAAAAGATGGCAACATTGAATAGCTTCCATTTTGATGACTGGAAGGTACATCAACATAGCAAAAAAAGACCATTGGCGGCAAATCTCAGAACCCCGGTCTGCTGACTAGGGTTTGTGGTTCAGGGTTAAAAAGAGCATTTTAGATTTTTAGGTTTGGGTTCTGAAACCCAGTGAGAGGGAAGGGTCTCTGAGCCCAGATTCTTGCCCAAGCTCATTTTTTTAGCACTGCAACCTGAGCATCAGGAGCCTGAATCATTTTACTTAGGCCTTGTCTACACGATCAGATTATAGCACAACTTCTGAACTGCGCTATAAGAAGCACGTGATGTTTATCGCGGTGTAGCGCATACACACGTCACTCCTTGTTCCCTCACAGAATTCCTTGCTGTAATGCGCATTAGCGCACTGAATTCTGGGCACGTATGCCAGCGTTCCATTTTCCCTGAGTACGCGCTTGGAATCATGGGATGACGGAAAGGAGCACATAGCAGCATGGGTAAACTGGATATTTCCCATGGTGCAGTGCGTTTCCCTAGCGTCTTCCGCGTTGCCAGTAGCAACTCGCACCTGTTTTCAATAGTGTTTTCACGGAGCGCGCCATTGGAAAGAAACAAAATCAGCGTCAGCATGGATCCTGCTCTGGTCTCCACTCTCGCCCTCCACATGCTGAACACATCTCGGATGGTTGCTCATTACGTTCTTAGCTCCCATCCAGAGGATGACACAGAGGAGCAGCGGCTGATCTATGCCATGCAGAGCAACAGCACCACGTTGCTCAGCACCTTCACCGACCATCTGCACACGGTCCAACGCCGTTTCTGGTTTCTGGTCGCGAGAGACGAGCACCGAGTGGTGGGATCGCATTGTTATGCAGCTGTGGGATGATGAGCAGTGGGTTCAGAACTTTCGAATGCGGAAAGCAACATTTCTGGAACTGTGCTCAGAGTTGGCCCCTGCCCTGCGACGTAAAGACACCAACATGAGATCACCCCTCACTGTGGAGAAGCGTATAGCGATAGCTCTTTGGAAGATGGCGCCTCCTGACTGCTACTGGTCGGTTGCAAACCAGTTTGGAGTCGGGAGGTCCACCGTCGGAGTAGCCCTAACACAAGTCTGCACAGCCATCAATCGCGTGCTGCTACGGAGGACAGTGACATTGGGGAATGTCAGTGAGATTGTGGACGGCTTTGCTGCCATGGGATTCCCGAACTGCGGGGGAGCCATAGATGGCACACACATCCCTATTTTGGCACCGGATCATCTCGCTACCGAGTACATCAACAGGAAGGGCTACTTCTCCATGGTGCTGCAAGCACTCGTGGATCACAGAGGGCGTTTCACTGACATCAATGCTGGGTGGTCGGGAAAGGTGCATGATGCCTGCATTTTCAGGAACTTGGTCTGTACCAGAAGCTGCAAGGGGGTACCTTTTTCCCTGATAGAAAAATTACAGTGGGGGTTGTGGAGATACCCACAGTTATCCTCGGAGACCCAGCCTACCCACTGATGCCATGGCTCATGAAGCCGTACACCGGCAACCTAGATCAAAGCAAGGAGCGGTTCAATTACAGATTGAGCCACAGCACAATGACTGTGGAGTGTGCCTTCAGCCGTTTAAAAGGCCGCTGGCGCTGTTTGTATGGGCGGCTGCACTTGTCGGAGGACAACATCCCTGCTGTGATTGCGTCTTGTTGTGTCCTCCATAATATTTGTGAAAGTCGGGGAGAAAAGTTTTGCCCAGTGTGGGCTACCGAGGCACAGCGCCTCGAGGAGGCATACGAACAGCCAGCCACTAGGAGTATTAGGGGGGGCTAAAGGGGAAGCTTCTTGCATAAGGGAGGCACTCAGGGAGCATTTCAGTCACGCCCTCCCATAGTTTTCTTTTAGGACGCATCTGCTGCACCTTGTGAAAGTAGCCATGTGTAAAAATAAAGCCTTAATGAAATGATTTTATTCTGTTTTTATTCAGACTTTGAAGGTTGGGGTTACAGGTGTGTGTAGCTGCGTGGCTCTAGAAAGTATGGGGGGGGAGAGCTACTTGTTGGAATGCTACGGTGGGACGGGTGCACTTCATAGAAATTCTTATAGGGACTACGGGGGGTGGGAGGCAGATGCGGCTGCAGTGTCTGTAGTGGAGCCCTAACATTAATCGCCTGGGACTGCAAAGCGACCATGCTCTTGAACAGTTCTGTTTGCTCCTTCATCACGCTTATCAGTTCCTCGGTGTGTGTTTTCAACATCTGCTGGTACTCAGCTCTGAATGCTCTGGTCGCAGAGGAGGATTCCTGTGCAGTTTTCAAGGACTCCTGTGTAGCTTTCAACACGTCCTGAAACATATCCTCCCTGTTCCTTCATGCACGCTGCCGAATGTTTCTCATTCGGGCAGCGGGGGTAGACGACGGCCTTCTCAAGGTCTGTTCTAAAAAAAAATAATAATTGTCAAGCTGATGTTTACACATAGCCAGGATAAGAAAATTAAACTTCCAGTAGCACATTACTCGGGAAGGTGCAGTGCGGTCAACACCCTATGCCTTGCTGAGGCGGACAAGGTACGTCCTAGTAGACAGCTTTACTGGGCGCTAATAATCAGCGTTGGGCACAGAGATGGAACCAGATATCGCTCTCCTCAGGGTGCCCCTGGCCGCTAGAATACATCTCCTACATGCCGCGGGCAGTCAGCCGGGACCGTATGCTGCAGCACTGTTTGCGGCCATGGTTCCCAGGGCTGTGCTTTGCAGCTGGCAGGGCAAAGTGTCCGTCTTTGGGAGCGTTGGCACAAACGCCATCCCATCCAATCTGAGTACTAGGCTCTGGAGGTACTTTGAAGAATCATTTACTGACCTAAGTGCAGATGATTACTTCACAATCACTGCTTGTGTTGATGCCCTCCTCATGGATGGGGAGTAAGGAGTGTGCACAGCTGGGAGACACAGCAAGCACCCCCGCAACGCACAGTGATATTTTAACGTGAGATAGACTTTTAGCATTGCAAAGCAGAAACTTACCAGAGCCCCCCTCAGCCGACTCAAGGGACATGCTGCAATTCATGTCTTCTAGAGAGGACGTATCAGTGGGGGTGCAGAACAGCTCCTGGCTACATGCTGCCTCGCTTTGCCCCGGGTTCTCCTCCGTCTCCCCCACCAGCTCCTCAAGGTCTTCATCCAACTCCGTTGTGGCATTGACTTCATCTGTGGTTACAGATGTGTCCACTGTGGTGTTTGGAGTTGTTGTGGGGTCACCACTGAGGATGGCTCTGATCTCCTGATAGTACCTGCATGTAGCAGGCGCTGATCCCGATCGCCAGTTTCCCTCCTTCGCTCTCTGATAGCTGATTCTTAGCTCCTTCACCTTTGATCTACACTGCAATGTGTCTCTATCATAACCTTTCTCCGTCATTGCCTGAGAAATCATGCCAAATGTGTCGTAATTTCGTCTGCTGCCGCGAAGCTGCGCCTGCACAGCGGACTCTCCCCAGATGCTGATCAGGTCAAGCACCTCTGCCGTGGACCAAAGGGGTGCGCGTCTTCTGCGACGGGTTGCCATTGCTACTGGAAACGCTGCTGCACTCCAATGCACTCCACGAGGAAAAGACCAGGAAATGAAATTGACTAAATATTTGAAAATCCTGGGATTCAACTGTGGGTGGGGACAGTTTCGTCACTGCCAAAGAGCGGGCGGGGGGAAGTCCAGAGAGGACGACTTGGGGATGTTGGGACATTTCCGGAGGCCGAACATTGCACGGTAAGCGTACACACGAGCACAAACGCGCAGCAGATGATACGCAACAGCTGTTACCACTCTTGTCGGAGCGGTTGTTGCATTGCGCTACAACAAGGCGCTTATCGCGCAACATCAACGTTGCTCTGTACACTGTGCTAGTTAACGCGCGGTAATGATTTTTAACGCGCAATACGGTGATCGTGTAGACAAGGCCTTAGTCTCTGACTTTTGCTGCTGAAGGAGTTTTCTTGGTGTGGAGTGGTTTTTTTTGTTTGGTTGGTTGGTTTTTTTGTTGTGCAGATATACCCTAAGTGAGTACTAGATTTTCTTAAATTGTCAACACCCAACAGCTCCCATTGTTAAACCGGTCCACTCCATTTAGGTGTCTGAATTGGAGCCAAACTCTTAAGAAAATCTGGCCTCAGTTGTGGTTGCTGAGCACTTGTGAAAATCTGACCTCATTATTCTAAATTTAGAAAAGAAGCCTTAAACTTGCAAAAGTGTTACCAGATCGCTAGCTTTGCATGACCTGCAAGAAGAAACCACATACAGTGCAAAGTAAATTGTATTATAATTGAAACTTCTGAATTGTAGATGTTCTTAAGGTACTCATTTAGCTCATTTTACTAATAGGCTCATTTCAGTTGGTGGCATTATGACAACTGTATCTTGCACAGTATTAAAATTACTACAAAATAATGTTTTTACACACACAAAAATGTGGCTGAATTATAGTTTGTTCCTAAATAACAAAAAATTGTTGTTGCAGTTGCTGAGTTTGGTTCAAGAGAGAACATGTCAGTAAACATGTCATTTTGATCCCCTCCACCTTCCCCCCCTTAAAAAATCCCTTGTACATCAAAAGCTACTCTTGCACAAACTGTTTTAAAAGAGAACATCTAATTTAAGTGTCACAACAGAGTTGTGCTGTTTATTTTAGTTAAGATAAAATTATATATGTGTTCCCATTGTAAATGATATGTTTTTTAAAGTTCTGCTGTTCTTCTGTTTATATAATTCAGAGGTTTTTATTAGAGAGAATTTCATTTCACAGTGTTTCATTATATAGAAAATGTAGATAGGTGAATTTGGGGCATGTCCTAAGAATGATGTAAATTCTGATAATTAATTAAAGAAAAATAGTTAACATAAAGGAAAGTGTTTCACCAAGTAGTACATTTATCAACTCCAAAACTATCTTTTAGTCATGAGGCTAGAATACAGGTGCAGATGTCTTAGTGTAAATAAATTCCAAAGGGGTAGCCGTGTTAGTCTATTGTAGAAAGACAACAGAGTCCTGTGGCACTTTTAAAGACTAACAGATTTATTTATCGCATGAGCTTTCATGGGAGAAAATCCCACTTCGTCAGACGCTTTGAAGATAGGATGGATTTCCACTTCAAACGGCTGTATTCAGTGCCCTCCATGTAACTTTCCTATCTTCAAAGCGTCTGACGAAGTGGGATTTTCTCCCACGAAAGCTCATGCGATAAATAAATCTGTTAGTCTTTAAAAGTGCCACAGGACTCTGTTGTCTTAGTGTAAATAGAGAGAAATAGTAATAGAGGGGAAACTCCTCCACTTTGAGATAAGATTAAAGTGTAGGATCCCATATTAGGACGTATGGACCTCAAAAGCATAGTGCAACTGCTATTAACATGTCCTACACTTCCCTGCATTTATTTTCCTCCTATTCTGTAAGTTCCCCATCTTCAAAGCATCTGATAAAGTGGGGTTTTCTCCTACCGAAAGCTCATGTGATAAATTTGTTAGCCTCTAAAAGTGCCACAGGACTCCTTGTTTGTTCTACAAGAACCTCAAGATTTTCACCCATTCGCAGAAAGTGATGGTTTTTCTTTTCAGATCAAAATCCTTGTAAATAATCAGAGAGAGAGAGAGCACATGTAAACATAAACTAGAGGCTGATAAGAAGTAGACAAAAGTGTGCATACCATGCTTATTTCTTTGCTTTTGTCTCCCAGAACTATGTACTGTGATGAAACTCCTGATGAATGCTCTGGAATTAACGTACATCAGCCCACAGCTTTTGCTTACAAGTTACTTCAGCTCTCAGGTGTCTCTCTCTTCTGGGATGAGTTTCCAGCATCAGCAAAGTCCTCCCCAGTGTGTTCAGCAACACAGTTGGTAAAAATAAATAAATCATATAAATATGTAGAGTTGACGAAGGCTAAAATATATTGTGTGGTAATATACATGTATGCCAAATATGAAGAATAAAGGAATTGAAACTTTTCTTGGAACAGTGTTTTGGTAGCTCATTGCATGCTAACTCTTATGCATTAATAGTTCTTCAACTTCTGAGCCCAGCTACCCTTTTGAATTTTGGGGGGAAAATATCTGTAGCCTCCTTTGTCAAGACTAAAAATAGGACATGTAATACTGGACTCTGATTGCAGTGTTAATCTGTGGAGAGAGACTGGCATCTCTCCATGATTTACTATTCAAAGAAAAATTTCCTGACACTTCAAGTTTCTGAGTACCTTTTGATATCTGTTTATTTAAGATTTTTTAGAATGTTTGTCGATACAGATGTGAAATTTGCATTTATGTGAAACTGTTTGTCATTTATACATTGTGTAGCTTTATCGGATTTATATATTTATACATATACTTTGTTACACATACTAGATGCATGCTAATTGTCTTTTCCCTCTTGCATTTTAAAGGCAGCAGAACCAAAACTTTCCCCTAGTTGGAATCCAAAAATTGTGTATGAGCCACATCCACAGTTAACCAGAAACTTGCCAGAAGTTGCTCCTTCTGACCCTGTACAGATTAGTAGACTGATTGGTAAAATGCAATTGAGCCTTAAGTTAAAGCAACATGAAGTACTTCCTGGAGCTAAGGTTAGCTATGATTTTATAGTCTTTAACTAACTGGACACATTCAAATGGTTGTTCTGTTTTGGTTTTTGTCTACTGCAAAAGTTTTGAGAGTCTTAAGGAAAAATATTTTATTTTGGCTACGTTTAATTTTAGTAATTTTATTTTAAACCATCTGCATTTAAAGATAGGGCAATAACCCTTGTCAGAACAGATCTTCTTTAACCGACGAAGTCAAAGAGTGCTAAGAAAATACATTGTGGAATGTGTGGAAATGAATGTCTAAATATCATGGGCAGATATGTTCTGTTTTCAAGTGCACAGGGGAGTTGCACACTCATAACTTTGGGCAGAATTTGTCCTAATATGTATTTGTGCATTTTATTTTCTTTGGTACACAGGCATGTTGACTATTTTCATGCCCTATTCACAACTCCCACAAAAGCAAATTGTAAAAAATGCTATGATAAATCATTTGTTTCCTTTTAATTACTTTCAAAGATACAGTGATGTCTGTTTCTTAAAGAAGAGGCAGTGTATCTCAGAGAGATCATGAATTCTATGGATTGCAGGAATTCCTAAGAGAATTGCTTTGTTTTTCATTAAAAGTCCTGTTGCTACTCATTTATTTTTTGTTCTGTGTATTGTAGCCACCTGATTTTGAAATGGCAGTGGTTTAAATGATTGATTTTAAAAAGAACATTGATTTAAATTAGGTTGAGGGTTGGTTTGCAAAATTAATTTGAAAATTTGTGCTATTGAAATTTTAGATTAAAATTTACAGTGAATTAAATTATAATGCTGTGTTTTGGGGGTTTTTTTCTTTTTTTTTTTTTTTAAATGCCAGTCCTGTTAAGGTATTTATTTGAATTTTCCAAACCTTCTATAGACAAAAAATTAAAATGTAAGGCACTGATCCTACAGGCACTTAAGCAGGTACAAATTTAACTCTCATGAATATTCCTATTAATTTCAATTATAAAATTGGTTCCGAAGTTATCTTCTGTCTAGTGTATTTGTGGCTTATAATGTGTCCTAATACCTACACACAAAAGAAAATGATAAAAATCATTTTTAAAATTTAAATTGAAAATGCAATTGACTGAAATAACGATATAGATAAAATACAAAGAGCAGAAACCATTCAGTATGGCTTCTACTGTAATGGGAAATTTTGCTGCACGTCCCGTAACATTTTTCTGTTCAATTAAAAAAAAAAATCCTTGATATAAGGCCCTTTTGGCAACATTTGCTGAAAAGGAAGATTGCATGAAAATGCAGTATCTGAAATACTGAAATGATCTATTGCATGATATTAACAGCTCTTCTGGTTGTCAGTTCTAGATTACTCATGAGGTGCTTGCAGCCCTTTAAAATATAAAATATTTCCTAGTGTCAGTCATTATATTTATTTAAAGGTGTCAGGAAAAAAAATATCTTTAGTTCAAGATCTGAGTACAGAGCTCTATGTTGCAGTTGCATATGATGACCTGTCTAACACCTTACAGAATATAGTGCTGCATTTCTGGCATGCTTTGTGCAATATTGGGTATTGTAGTGGGAGAAACACTGAACAAATCAGTTAGTGTGATAAATGGCATTTGTGATTTTTTTTTTTTTTTTTTTTTTTTAAGTCTAATCATATTCTGTTACTGACTTTGAATCCTGAGATAATTTTTATGCAGTAACTGCATGCAAAATACATTTTGTCTATTACTAGTTAATAAACACTATAAATGTTAATATGGTATGCAAAATTAAAAAGTAAATTCAGTTTTGAATTTGATTAATTCATTAAATTCATATTCATAGAAATAGAAAACTTGGACTATATGTTTTGAAGAGGAAAACTAATTGTATGTTCTGTATATTTCTTTTCTTTCTCATGTTCATATGATTTGGCTCCTTTATTTAAATAGGGGATTAAATAAGGTGTTTAAGTTAAATTTGTCCAGATTTTAATACTCTCAGGAACAAACTTCAAATTTCAAAGTGCAAGCACAATTTAATAATTTGAATCTTCTTTCTAGTTTTCCCAAGGAAAGGAAAAGATAATAGGAACCAGTTGTAGCTTTTTAGGATCACACAGACCAGTCAAGGGTTTAGTTACTGTCTGCCTTGGCTGACTTTACGTTGTGCTGCTTTGATTCAGAGCTCTGACGCTAGCAACCAGCCCAGAAATATAACCAGCCTAGTTAATTCCTGCAGAGTAACCCCAGCGGCCCTTTGAATCCCATGTCTTCCTGCAGTTCTTAACTACCAGACCCCCAAGTCAGCACCTCCTCCCTGAGTGTCAGCTGGTGCCTGTGGCCCCTCTGCGGGAAAAAAAAGTGGCCACAGCCTGAAAATTTGGCGGCGGCCATGGCTGGAGTGTCCCC
>ML685803.1:2623350-2667349 GCA_007922175.1 Pelusios castaneus
TTCTTTCCGGCAGCAGCTGGGGGGAAGTCCCCAGGCACCCCACCAAAAGCAGCTCCAGGCAGCTTCTTGCAGGAGCTGGCCGGGCAGGCACACTGCCGAAAGCAGCTCTGGGCAGTTTCTTTCAGTGGTGTGCCTGTCTTCCCCCACACCCCGGTTGCTGCTGAAAGAAGCCACCTGGAGTGACTTTCGGTGGCATGCCTGCATGCCTCAATGCTTGCTCTAGCAAATCTTTTCTCCTGCATATAATACTTGCCGGTGAACTAATAAGTAGGAGGGTAAAGGGTTTTAGAATTGGACCCTAAATCTGTATGGGCTCCCAAAGGAGTAATTGTACAGCAAACACTGGCAACAAGCCCAGTTAGTGGTGCTATCTAGTGGTCTGGAGAAAACTAATTTAGTTTCCTTAAGTGTTTTGATACTGTTACACTTTATAATAAACCTTAGGTATATCCCAATATCGTTTAAGAAAATCAGTAATTTTGTATACTAGAGAAAGAGACAATATTAACAGAAAAATTATTTGAATTGCTAAGGAAACATATCTCAGAAATGGCAAGTTTTACTATTCTGGGTGTAATATATAAAATAAGCTTTATGTTGGCACCATTAATTAAGTGCAAGAGCATTGACAATATAACATTAGGGATCTACTATCGGCCACCTGACCAGGATAGTAAGAGCGATGATGAAATGCTAAGGGAAATTAGGGAGGTTATCAAATTTAAAAACCCAATAATGGTGGGGGATTTCAACTATCCCCATATTGACTGGGAACATTTCACTTCAGGACATATTGCAGAGATAAAATTTCTCGATACTTTGAATGACTGCTTCATGGAGCAGCTGGTATGGGAACCCACAAGGGGAGAGGCAACTCTAGATTTAATCCTGAGTGGAGCGCAGGAGCTGGTCCGAGAGGTAACTGTAGCAGGACCGCTTGGAACTAGTGACCATAACACAATAGCATTCACCATCCCTGTGGGGGAAAGAACACCTCAACAGCCCAACACTGTGGCATTTAATTTCAAAAGGGGGAACTATACAAAAATGAGGGGGATAGTTAAACAAAAGCTAAAAGGTAGAGTGACTAAAGTGAAATCTCTGAAAACTGCATGGGCGCTTTTTAAAGACACCATAATAGAGGCCCAACTTCACTGTATACCCCAAATTAAGAAACACTGTAAAAAAACCAAAAAAGAGCCACCATGGCTCACCAACCATGTAAAAGAAGCACTGAGAGGTAAAAAGACTTCCTTTAAAAAGTGGAAGTCAAATCCTAGTGAGGCAAACAGAGAGGTGCACAAACAGTGCCAGCTTAAGTGCAAGAGTGTAATAAGAAGAGCCAAAGAGGAGTTTGAAGAACGGCTAGCCAAAAACTCCAAAGGTAATAACAAATTGTTTTTTAAGTATATCAGAAGCAGGAAGCCTGCCAAACAACCAGTCGGGCCCCTTGATGATGATAATACAAAAGGAGCGCTTAAAGATGATAGAGTCATTGCAGAGAAACTAAATGGATTCTTTGCTTCGGTTTTTACGGCTGAAGATGTTAGTGAGATTCCCAAACCTGAGCCGGCTTTTGTAGGTGACAGATCTGAGGAACTGTCACAGATTGAAGTGTCACTAGAGGAAGTTTTGGAATTAATTGATAAACTCAACATTAACAAGTCACCGGGACCAGATGGCATTCACCCAAGAGTTCTGAAAGAACTCAAATGTGAAGTCGCGGAACTGTTAACTAAGATTTGTAACCTGTCCCTTAAAATGGCTTCGGTACCCAAAGACTGGAAGTCGGCTAATGTAACGCCAATATTTAAAAAGGGCCCTAGAGGGGATCCCAGCAATTACAGACCGGTAAGTTTAACGTCGGTACCGGGCAAATTAGTTGAAACAATAGTTAAGAATAAAATTGTCAGTCACATAGAAAAACATAAACTGTTGAGCAATAGCCAACATGGTTTCTGTAAGGGGAAATTGTGTCTTACTAATCTATTAGAGTTCTTTGAAGGGGTTAACAAACATGTGGACAGGGGGGATCCAGTGGACATAGTGTACTTAGATTTCCAGAAAGCATTTGACAAGGTCCCTCACCAAAGGCTGTTACGTAAGTTAAGTTGTCATGGGATAAAAGGGAAGGTCCTTTCATGGATTGAGAACTGGTTAAAAGACAGGGAACAAAGGGTAGGAGTAAATGGTAAATTCTCAGATTGGAAAAGGGTAGCTAGTGGTGTTCCCCAAGGGTCGGTCCTAGGACCAGTCCTATTCAATTTATTCATAAATGATCTGGAGAAAGGGGTAAACAGTGAGGTAGCTAAGTTTGCAGACGATACTAAACTACTCAAGATAGTCAAGACCAAAGCAGACTGTGAAGAACTTCAAAAAGATCTCACAAAACTAAGTGATTGGGCATCCAAATGGCAAATGAAATTTAATGTGGATAAGTGTAAAGTAATGCACATTGGAAAAAATAACCCCAACTATACCTATAATATGACGGGGGCTAATTTGGCTACAACGAGTCAAGAAAAAGATCTTGGAGTCATTGTGGATAGTTCTCTGAAGATGTCCGTACAGTGTGCGGAGGCGGTCAAAAAAGCAAACAGGATGTTAGGGATCATTAAAAAGGGGATAGAAAATAAGACTGCAAATGTATTATTGCCCTTATATAAATCCATGGTACGCCCACATCTCGAATACTGTGTACAGATGTGGTCTCCTCATCTCAAAAAAGATATTCTAGCACTAGAAAAGGTTCAGAAAAGGGCAACTAAAATGATTAGGGGTTTGGAGAGTGCCTCGTATGAGGAACGATTGAAAAGGCTGGGCCTCTTCAGCTTGGAAAAGAGGAGACTGAGGGGGGACATGATAGAAGTATATAAAATTATGACTGATGTGGAAAAAGTGGACAAGGAAAAGTTGTTTAAATACTCCCATAATACAAGAACCAGGGGTCACCAAATGAAACTGATAGGTAGCAGGTTCAAAACAAATAAAAGGAAGTTCTTCTTCACACAACGCACAGTCAACTTGTGGAACTCCTTACCTGAGGAGGTTGTGAAGGCTGGGACTATAACAATATTTAAAAGGGAACTGGATAAGTTCATGGTGGCTAAGTCCATAAATGGCTATTAGCCAGAAAGGGGTTAAGAATGGTGTCCCTAGCCTCTGTTTATCAGAGGATGGAGACGGATGGCAGGAGAGTGATCACTTGATCATTGCCTGTTAGGTTCACTCCCTCTGGGGCACCTGGGCACTGGCCACTGTCGGTAGACAGATACTGGGCTAGATGGACCTCTGGTCTGACCCAGTACGGCCTTTCTTATGTTCTTATTAAAGAAATAAAATTGCTAACTGCTTTATGATCCTGGATTTTCTTCCTGGAGTGCATGTTTTTGCATGGGTTTGTTTGTGTATAGCATAACCAAATAAATCAAAAGTATCAAACATGTGGCACTCGGGCCATTTGTGAGCCGCGATCTGCTCTGCTGTGCCCTACGCTGGTTGTACCAGCCCAGGATTTCCCCCATGTAAATCTGTTAAGAATGAATTATATTTGATTATATCAAATGAAAGATGCATAAAGATTTATGCAACGTTATTAGGGTAACTGTTTTTTTTTCCATACCAGTGGTCAAGAAACTACAGACCATGTGTACAAGAAGTTGCTGTGAGGTTTATTTTTTCTTGTATCATTTTGTGGCCTGCCAGACTGAGTTGCTGACAGAAATGGACTCCAAAGCTAAATGACTTTGACACCCCTGAAATAAATAGTATTTGGCACACCAGCAGTATTCTGTAGAACTGCTATGAAACCCAAAGTTGGAAGCAATTGTGCAGTTAATTTTCATGTTGTTCCCGGTAGGAAGAATATGAAAGTTCTATCCCAAATGTTGCAGGAAGACTGTATCATTTTTTAAAGCTTCCAGTTACAACCTGCATTTCACTTAGAAGCAGCATGGAGGTGGTGACAGTGGAATTAGATAGAGCATAAGGGCATTTCTTCTCTTGTCCTATAGAGTGATGCTGTACATTAGTGACTGAGAGTTGATTGGGGAAGCTTAAGGGACCCATCTTTGTTCTGAGTGTTTATAATCTTTTTTTTAAGTTGGATGTAGATGGGCAAATAGAGTCTATACACCTGTTCCTGTCACCGAGGCAAGTGCATCTTCTATTGGACATGATAGCAGCCATTGCTGGACCAGGCAAGTAAACATAATATTAATATTAAATGTGTATTTGATGAGATAGAAAGTTCGCAGAACAAACAAGTCCCCTGAAAAAGACATAATAATTGCTATACCAGATTATTAATATTTATTATATTTTATTTGCATAAAGGTAATACCTGGAGGTCTCAATCAAGTATCCAGGCTTTATTGTTCTATTTGTTGTACACATGATAGATTCAAGCTCTTTAAAGAGGCTTAATATGTGGTGAGATAACAGGTGGGGAGTACAATTTAATGTAGGGAAAAGAGGAGTTAGTGAGGAAGACACGGATAAAATAACAGTGAAACAGTTTTACTTGGTATCATTTATAAAGTTATGTTTTCTGACCAGAGTGAGGTACCCCGAGTCCAACTGCACCCATGCAGTTGTGGTGCTATAGTTAATCCACCTCCCCGAGAGGTGGCAGCTGTGTCTATGGAAGAAGGTCTCCCACCAACATAGCACTGTCTATATGTGGGGTTAGGTCACTAGAGCTACATTGCTGAGGCGTGTGGACTTATGATACAACTGAGCAATGTAGTTATGTTGACATTGCTGTGTAGTGTAGACCTTGTTGTTTATGTAAGTGTACAATCTTTTTTGAATCCTGCTGTATTAAAGAATAAAACTTATTTTACTGGCTCAGGTGTAAAACTAGATATATTCTTAGTGCTGCAAATTCAATTACTATGTCAATTTGGATCGTGATTTTAAGATTCTTGGAAGAATGTTGGAAATATTTTCCCATTCTGTTGATTAAATTGAGGCCAGAAAATGGGATTTCTTATTATAATCTGGTAAAGTGGGTTGCAGCCCACAAAAGCTTATGCCTGAATAAATGTCTTAGTCTTTAAGGTGCCACAGGACTTTAGTTGTTTTTATTATAATGTAATTTCTAAACGATGGGCTCAAAATTCTCTAAAGCTAATATGGACCAGGTTTGGTAACTATTTTGCCTAAATAATCTCAAAACCTTACTCTTAGGTGTGGAATTAATAGTACAGAAAGAAAAGGAGTTAGTTTTCCATGTATTAGGAAACAAGACTTATTTGGAATGCTGGTTCTTAGTTAGAGAAGTGAAAATGGGAGATAACTTCATAAAATGTCAGCCAATTTGATTAGTTGTTGAAGTTTTCCATGGGGGATTGGAAAGGAAATACAAATTATGTTTCCATTTCCTCTGTTTAAATGCAGAGAGCCCCAGCAGGATAGAATTGTCTAATAAAGATAGGAAGAACCGACCAATGCAACAGGAAGACGAGTATCGGATTCAGATGGAGCTGAAGCGTTACTTAAGAAAAGAATCTTTATCGGCAGGAACATCATCTGAGCAGAGCTTTTATGAGGCAGAGACAGCCAGAACACCTTGTAGCCGTGGTGAGTATCAGTTGTGATGCCAGTATGGCAGACAGCCTAGTGTTGACATTGTGCAAAATAATTTTAAATATAGTGTTAAAGCATTTTGATCTTTCAGAAGGACAAAATAACAAAGACCTTTATAAATGTTTAAACTTACTGTCTACCATTAATTATATTCTTAAATCAGAATATAAGGTGTTAAGCCAGAAAGATTCTTTCCCCAAGAATCAGGCAGCATAGATAATACTGAAGAGGTTTATTCACAATACCGGGAAGACTGACAGGACAGCTTCAAATTGGTGATGTTACAGTGGTCAAATATATATGCTTCTCTGTCAGTTACATAATCCACTTGGAATTCTTTACCTGTTTACTTACAAGTACAGACTTGTTCCACCCAGAGAGCACAGAGGTGATAATGACCGATGCAGAGACACTTTAATTACATTAAAGGCCCTATGGCTACATTTAGGGTGGGGTGGGAGAATGGGATGGAGAGGAGGGTCCTTACAGCTAGTCAGAAATGTATTGTTCCCATCTAGGCCAGAATTTCTCAATAGGCAGCTGGCCACTGCCTTACTGATTGTTCACAGCACCCTTGTCCTTGGGTGGGTCTGGTATGATTGTTAACCTGAGTTTCATTCCACAACTTACTGACAGGAAAAGTATCCAAGCTGTAACAGACAATACCTGACAGAGAAAAGTCTACAGAGACAGAAAAAACATTAAAGCCCAACAAAGGCATAGTCACGTTACTAATCCACAGTGAAGTCATGGTTCATTTGGCATTTAATAGTCTGGACACTAATATACAATAAAACAGACACTAATACTGTAAAACAGGGCTAGACAAAATTAGTTTCCAGCTAGGCACCAGCAGTTTTATTTTTGGTTGCCAGAAGTTGCTCCTCTGCAGCATTTCCGCAGCAGAACTTGGAGCCATGGCGACCTGGCACTTGGGTTTTGTCAAGCATTGCTGTAAGATCCCTTTCAGCAATAATGTTGGAAGGAGCAAAATGAAATATAGAATACTAAAAAAACTTCTTTGTATTGGTTCTCTATTATAAAACCTAGTTTAAAAATGGATGTGCTGTGGGAATATATTTGGATATAAGACAGGAATTTTATGAAGAAGAAGCCTTGATTCTAAAAAATGCCAATACTTAGATTAGTATAGCTCCATTAACGAAGGTTCATAGTAACTTAAAATTTTATTTGTTTTTATATAGTTTATTTTATGATTGTTTTGTTAAATATGAGCTGGTTTACTTTTAATTTTGAGTCCCTGGGTAATTTGCTGCATATTTTTAGGTACCAATTCATATCTGATTCAGCTTGGGGCCTGTGCATTAATCACTGCAGTATATATCATATGAATATGAAAATAAATAGAAACATTTTACATTATGTGTATTCTTATCACATTGCTGGAATTTGGTGTTTCGTGTTGGCTTGGCCATGCATTCTTTTTTGCGAAAAAAACCCTACAATTGATTATACATAATTTCTCTTTAGAAGAAGAAGTTTTCTTCTCAATGGCTGACATGGATATGTCTCACAGTCTTCCACCGCTTGGAGACCCACCAACTATGGATCTAGACTTATCTTTAACTAGTACATACACTACTACACCAGCAGGATCTCCACTGAGTGATACAGTGGTATAGTATTGTTTGCTGTTAATATCTTTGTAGAGTAAAAGATTTTTTTTTTCATATTGATTCCTCATTGTTAATGCCTGTTGAAAAAAATCTCAGACAATAGTAAGTACACACATACGTAGAGTTACCAGATGTCCAGCAAAAGGAGGACATGTCCTCCATTTTACCTTCACGTCCTCCGTCCGGCAGGCATTTTAAAAATACGTGATTTTGTCCAGCTTTTCACTTATGATTAAAATTTCAGTTTTTTATATGAAGCTACCGTATATGCTTGCTTATAAGCCAAGAATTTTAGGGTCCAAAATGTGCCTGAAAAGCTGGGTTCTGCTAATCTGCGGATCACAGCCAAAACCGGGGTGGAACGCTGCGTTCTGGTGCATTCCGCCCAGGGGCCCAGCAAAGCAGCAGACTCTGGTGGAAAGCTTGTTCTGCCCTGTCCTGCTGCGGCCAGGCTGGGGAGTTTCAAACCTCCTGCTCTGAGCATGTTCAAACAGGAAGGGGCCGTGGGGGGGGGGGGTGTGAGAGGAGCTGGGGCCGGGCAGAGGATCGTGGAAGGGGCCGCGGAGGCAGGCAGAGGAGCAAGGAAGGGGCTGCGGGGGCGGGCAGATATTAATATTACATTTTCTCCATGTCCTCCTTTTCATACTTCCCTGTCCTCCTTTCCATGCTTTGGTATCTGGTAACCCTACAGATATGTAGCTTTCTCTTCCAATGGCAGTATCATCTAGCAAATTTGTATGGTTCTTAATGCAATAAAATCACTTTCTGATTTCCTTTTATTAAGGAGTTAAATTTTAAGTGGTAATTCCCATGGCAAGCTGCAACTTTGAAACCTGGGATTTCCATCAGTTATTAATTTCTGGCAAACCAGAAAATAGACTATGTACGTTTCTAAGCTGCTATGAGTTTATGTGGAATATTTGTAACAGAACCATGTGGTACATCTCTCTATTTAATGTTTAGATGTTTTAATTTAGATTTAGTTTAGATGGGCCACAAGGACAGGAACAGAATAAAAGCATGCAAAGTTGTCATATTGCTTAAATTAAGGGCATAGCCTATAATTCAGCAAAGTATTACTGCGGTTTAAATGCATCCCTTTTTTGCTGAATAGTGGTCATAGAAAGCAGTTCTAGATTCTTTTTGGTAACAGAAGAACGTGTGTCAGTTGTGAGGGCAATTTTATCTTCTTTTCAAAAATACAAGGGGAGATGGTCATAGAATTAAAGAATATAGCTTGACAGCCAGATAAACAGCAGACAAAATATTGATTAATAGACCATGAAAATGGCAAACTGGAAAACTATTTTTTGATAGCATATATGCACAAAGGTCTTGTGGTATTGTCTTTGTGTCTTACATTATTCCTTGCATTAGATAGGTCAATCATCGAGTACTATTGTGTTATGCAGTTGAGAGATATGATATTTGTATTTTAGCTTCAGCCAACTTGGGGCGATTTTCATGATTCCAATAAACAAGAACCACCACCACTACCAAGAGGTTCATCATTTACACCCACTGTTGTTCACCAAACTCCCTTTAGAAGGACTTGTAAGTAAAAATGTGTGTTTACTTCCTGGTCATTTTATATTCTGGTTGGCCATTTTTCATATTATTCTGAAACTTAGCCAAAGGGCATCAAAATCCAGAAGACTAAAATGTCAGCTTTCCCTAATGTTAGTTTGTAGTCTTTTCCTCTAGACAGTACATTTTATAAAGTGGTGCACTTCATGGCTTAAGTCTATTGCACAGATTCCTGATGAGTGAGAGTTTTACATGTATGTTACCTATTTATGTGGGAGATTTGGCCAGTTTTAGAAATGAAGTACAGAAGATTATGTTAACAAAATTAGTTCTACACCAGTGGTTCCCAAACTGGGAGGCATGCCCTCCTAGGGGTCATGAAGTAAATCCAAGGACATCACGAGGCTGTGAAATTTTCATAGCAAAAAATTTTTGCGTCAAGAAAACCTATTTGTGGTTATTTTTAACTGTGCTGTTATAAATCACATTTTTTTAAAAGGGGGTTGGATGATGGTAAAGGAGAGGTGGGGAGGCGTGAGGGTTTCTCAAAAATCAGAAAGGTGGCATGATGCCGAAAAGTTTGGGAGCCTCTGTTCTACACAGAGACTCAATTTAATATATTATGGTGTATAAAATCAATCTTGTGTTTCATGTATTATCCATATTTTGGCATTTATGTGCTTCTTAAGACTGTTATATTGGTAAATGTAGTACATGTGCAAGCTCCTATTGAAAACTGTCAATTAAAATTGCAATTTAATTTTGTATTTCAGCCCTTCCATCCAGATCTATTTCAGTAGATGAATCTAGACCAGAACTTCTTTTTAGACTGGCACTAGGCACTTTCTCAGTATCTGTTCTTCATATCGATCCTCTGCCACCTCCAGAAACATCACTTAACCATAATCCACTGACACCAATGGCACTGGATTTCTTTACGCGAATAGAAAAGATTGATCCAGTTAAGTTTTCAACAGAAGATTTTCTGTCCTTCCGAGAAGTATTTGCAGAGGCTTGTTCTCATGACCACCTTAGGTACAACTTTGCTTATTAATTAATACAACAAAAAAAAAACCAAATATTCCTTTAAATAAGCTTTGGCAACTTAACTTTATGTCCATAAATATTTGGAATCAAGTCATGCTATATTTGAAGCTCTAGAATCTTATGTTTTTTTTCATTAGATATTAAAATAGTCTTAGACATTTTAAAGACCAAGATGCAAAATCTCAGGAAAAAATGAGAACTATGTATGCACAATTCATCCTACGTCTCTTCTTGCAGAGATCAGTCAAGCCTGGTGCATGTTCTTGAGTCAAGCACACAGAGTCCTGAGCATAAATCAGGATGTTTCTCTGTCTTATTCAGTTTCTATAAGAAATAGGCATGGTTTATAGAGCATCTTTATTACACAAATGATTTGTCATTTTGAGTTTATTTGTAGTGCAAAATGGGTTGTCACTTGGGCACAATAGAAAAGTAAACAAAATCATCCAGGGGTCAGGAAGCAATTTTTCCATGGCATAATGTTGCTAAATTCGAGTAGGTACATTGTAGAGTTTTTATGTATGCCTCTGAAATATTAAGCATTAGTCACCGTTGAAGACAGACTAGCAGAATAGGTGGATTCTTTTTATCCTAGATTGCTAATGCCAGAGCCTATTGTGTAAGCAATAACACAGTGATACTCAGACTTCAGTGGTTCAGGAACTAAACTGGCAATCAACATTATCCAAAAGAGCTACAGTGTTATGACTTCATTGTTTCATTTACTATTTTTTTATATTCTCACAGCAAAATGAGTGATACTTCTGGGGGGAATCCTGTGCCAAAATATTAAAAGTTCTGCACACAATATTTTAAATTCTGCAAAATATCTGCATATCTTATTTGTCAAAATAACACAACATAATCACGACAGTTACAATTATTTTGGTAATTTAATTCAAAATACACGTTAGCAAGTATGTCTGTAGCAATACAAACAATAAAAAAAGATTCAGGAAATGTTTTTTGACAAATAGATTTGTTACTAGGCATATTAATACAGAACTTTGAGTAATTATTCATTTGAACTGCAATAAAGAAATGTATTTCCTACACCCCTCAGAAGCAGTACGAAGGCTTGGGGAAGTCAGGAGTAATGGGTTGCTGCGCGCGAGGGAAATGATTGCTGGGAAGACGCCTGGGAGTGAATCCAGAGGGGTGTTGGGTATGCGTGAGAGAAGTATGGGAACCGTTTCGGTGGGGGGGGGGTGGCAGGTTAGAGAGGAGGAACGGGGAGGAATTGTTAGAAAGCCTTTGCCATGCAGACTCTAGCTGACCCCTAGCCTCTTCAGTTCAGTCAGGCACATCTGCCACATCCGCATGTGTCCCTGCATCCATCCTCCCTACATCCCCACTGAACCATTCCTCCTCCCTCTATCCTCATGTGTCCCTGCATCCTCCTTCCCCTGTTCTTGTGTGACATTGCACTGCCACTCCTATTCAGCCCCTGGCTCAATGCTGTCACCCCACTAACTCGTGTCCCCTCCAGTCTGTCCTCCCCATTAGCCTTTCTGAACCCCCAATATCCTTTGCCTTGTCACCTAGCACCAGGGGCAGAGGACTGTGAGGGAAGCAGCCTCTTCTCCTCCCTCCCTACAAATGGCTGCTTCAGTCCTGAGCCAGCTGCCTCCTTGTCTACCACCACAGCAGCCCCTGGTGGGCAAAAGGTGTAATTGCAGTGCCTCCCCAGCAGAATATATTATTCTGCGCAGGGACGGGGGGAGGATCTGTGGAGGCCATGAATTCTATATGTCCACAGCGGCAGAGAATTTCTGTTTTACAATCGGTTAATAATACAGTAAAAGCATCCTGATGGTTAATAATTAAATCACAGTGTTTTAATATAATCTGCTGCAAAGAGCCACAGGAGTCGCATCAAAAAACAACTTTTGAGTGTCCTCAGTCTCAGTCTATCACAGTACTAAATGCACACAGTATATGTGTGTGTGTTTGTGTACACACACACGCACACCAGATGTTCCTGAATTTTCAAAGTGATGACAGCTATCTGTTTTATACATATTTCTACCTTTATTTCTCATAACAGATTTATAGGTACTGGCATCAAAGTCTCTTATGAACAAAGACAAAGGTCATCTTCTCAATGCTTCAATACAGATTTGTCCATTGGGCAGATGGAACTATTGGAATGTCTTTTCTCTACTGACTCTTATTCCATTCAACCTCACTATACAAAGGTAATTAAAAATGCTGTTGTTAGCCAAGTACACTAGGGCAAATGAAATGTTAACTGGAAATCCTGCATTACTCTTTGAATTGGAAGTGTTGAGATTACCAATTTATTATTGTTATTTTAGTGATTGGGTAATGTTAAAACGTGACTTAAATTTTAATTGAAAATTCATATAATGAACCACAGTTTCCTCTTTCCTTGCCATCAAAGGATCCAGCCTGTAGAGTTCTCTGACATTACGTACGTGTGTGTGTGTGTGTGTGTGTGTGAGAGAGAGAGAGAGAGAGAGAGAGAGAGAGAGAGAGAGAGAGAGATTGGGTGGGGGGGTTAAAAGTAACCCTGTTGTTGAAAACTTTCAAAGACAGTGTTGCTTGCTACCCCATCCATTCTGACAATGGGCAAGTTTTCTTAGATGCTTGCTCATGGCCCAACTCCTCCTTACTCATATTCAGACTGAGAGGATGAAGTTGGATTCATGATGGTGGTCCTAGTTGCAGTCATTCAGGTGCTGAATTCTATCTGGGGCTGTGCTTGTTGATTACTCTGTATTGATTACTCTGTCCTCTTCATTGTGTGGCTCAGGACTTTCTGGGCAGTCTTACCAGTCTGAATCAGAAGTTGTGGTTCTTTGTTGGATCTGTGGCTATCAGCCAAGCAGCTGAATGCTGGATTGGCTGGCAGCCTGGACCAGGGCCACCTGTTGCTTCTTTTAGGTAGAACATGCCTTTTCCTGTTCTCTAGGACTTCTGTTTGTTTTACATTTATTATTTACTATATCACTGTGTTTTTGTTTTGTTTTTTATTTTCAAGCTGCTAACATTTCATTCTGAAAAAGGAAACAACACACATCCTCCTTCATGCCTTCAGCTCCATTATAAACACACAGATAACAGAGGACCTCAGGTAAGGTTGAAAAAAAAAAAAACAAATGAACCTGACTGCATTTTTGCATTACGCTGTAGCTTATTACTTTTTTATAAACTTTAAAGTTAACTTTACTAATAATTAATTGATAGTTGCATAGAAAGATGCATATTGCAAGAATACTTACTATTTGGTTTTGTAACTTATTTTACAGTATTTCATTGAGAAAGTTGGCGTTCTTATTTTTTGTAGGGTAGTCAAGGAAGACTGAGCTCTGTTCCACAGAAAGCAGAGTTACAAATCAAGTTAAGTCCAATATTTTGTGAACTGGATATCAGTATTGTGGACAGACTAAATTCTTTACTTCAGCCACAGAAATTAACCACGGTGGAAATGATGGCGTCTCACATGTATACATCTTACAATAAACACATTAGTCTGGTGAGTGAACTGTGAAATTAATTTGTATGCTGGCAGTGCTGGAGCTATGAAGTAGCAAAGGGAATGTATGCTCCCCCCTCCCCCTCCCCAAAACAATCTTAAAGGAGACCAAAATTACTTTTAGGCCAAGGCTATCCAAAGTAAAGTAGTAGGGCAGCAACAGAATGAAGAGTCTTCATACTCTTATATAAACTATAAATAACAACGCAATACTGGTACAGTAGCCAAATTTATTTTTTTAAACTCTAAAAGTCCAAATAAATAAATTTGTTAGTCTTTAAAAGTGCCACAGGACTCCTTGTTTGTTTTGCTGAACTAGACTAACGCAGCTACCGTTCTCCCCCTCCTCCTCCCCCCACATCCTCCCTTCCCCGCCCCCCGAACTTGAAGTCCAAGATTTTCCAGGAATCTAACTAGCCCTTTGCCTCCTGAAGTTTTTTTTAATTTTTTTAATCCAGGGGTCCCAAAATACCCAACTGACCTTCCAATAATGAGATCCTAGAACCAGCCCTATGACCCTGGTTCAAATTCTGTACCTATATCATCCTGTCTTAAATTATTTTTGTCAATCCTAATAAGTATAGAAGCTTGAGAGTATCTGTTCTAATAGCTTAGCAAAAAAGTATGGGTAGTCTAGATTCTTCTATTGTTTGTGTAGTACTGTATGACATTGTATAAAAAGTGCAACTTTACATATTACACCATTGTATCAACTCAGTATTTTTTCTTTTTTCAGATTGTAGTCGTGGTTTTTTTTAATGCTGCTTCTCTAGTTTGTTTTTTTTACCTTTTATTTTTTAGCATAAGGCCTTCACTGAAGTTTTTCTGGATGATTCACATACACCTGCAAACTGTAGAGTTTCTATGCAAGTCACTTCACCAGCACTACATCTTTCTGTTCGTTTCCCAATACCCGACCTACGGTCAGATCAGGAAAGAGGACCCTGGTTTAAAAAATCACTTCAGAAGGAAATCCTTCATCTTGAATTTACAGACATGGAGTTCAAGACGGAGTTTATAGGAGGTTCTACTCCAGAACAAGTTAAATTAGAGCTTACCTTTAAAGAGTTAGCGGGTAAGAAGTACAAATATTATATTAATACTCATTATAATTTTCAGTTGTCAAACAACTGTTTGGTTGAGAAAGACGTCTTGTGACTTCATAATAGAACTTCTGCTCTCTTGACAATACAACTTTCATTTTGCACTTGGAACATTTTATCTGTTAGTGCAATTTCTGTATTTCTATGCCTGAACTTCAGTCCAAGTCCAAGTATGTATCTTAGCATAATACAAAACTGAATCAGAATCTCAGATAAGTAAGCTTGGTGTTTAATGTTTTTAGTTGTATTATATAATTAAAGCTTCTGGTTCTTGCTGAAATATACCAATAAATACAGGCAAAAGTTTACTGAAGTTAAAGTAACAGCTTTCTCAGTAATACAGTGTGGTCACTTAAAATAGTATGGTCTTGAAGCAAACAGTTTAGAATTTCCTTTATTCATGTGGAATAGCAAGTATCCTAAACATTATTTTGGGTTGATTTCATTGAAGGATTAGTCCCCAGAATTGCATATAAAACTTCAAAAAGTTTAGTTTAGTACTGACAAAAATATGTTTGCGCATAAGCATTTTTAAATTCTAAACCAAGCTTTGTAAAATGTAATAGCAATAGCTCACTACTGGATAAAGCAAAATGACTACCCCAAGTTGGTAGGAAAATTTGTGCTTCTTGTCACATCATTTTTAAAGTGAAGGAACGATGCTTATGTAAGCCAAGAAACCAGAGGGCAAAAAATTTGTTGCAAAATAAATATAAGACCTAATGCCCCTTCATGCTACTCTGGCACTTCTAAGCTGTGTCTTAATATGTTTACTAATCTGTCCTCTGGACAGTCAAGTTTGGTTGACTGTCAAATTTTCCCACATTGCACCACGAACAAAGGGCTAGAGCAGCCACATTTTGGGAAAGTGCTAGGAAATCTGGGATACGGGCTGGTTGGATTCAGGCTCACATAATACAATGTACATACTGGGGCCCCAGGGTGGAACTTCAGAGTTCAACCCTAACCTAGGGTTACTTCTAAATGGCTTAAATTCTAATCTGTGCCAGGTTTGTAGTTGAGTCTTTCTTGCTTTATCCACCGCTCTGCTTCTTCAGATGTGTCTACACTGCAATCAAAGACACCAGGCAAGGCCTCAAACTGCTCCTGGCTTGCTGACTTGGACTCACGGGACTCTGGCTGCAGGACTGAGAATTGCAGTGTAGATTTGGACTCGAGCCGAGACTCTAAAGTCCCACTAGGAAGATGAGTCGCAGAGCTCAGGCTCAGCCCTAGCCAAACCATCTTCACTGCAACTTTTAGCCTCACAGCCAAAGCCCAACAAGCCCGAGTCAATTGACTCTGACTCGGTGCCACCGGTTTTTTTATTGCAGTGAACACATATCCTTTGAGGGAAATCTCTAGTAGATGGAACACAGTGTAGTGATAACTCTAATTGCAATTTGTGTTCCTGTACTTCAGCAATCTCTGTTTTTTCCAACTGATTCCTGTTAGCTAGAAAAATCTTCTGAAGATGGTTGCAACTTACTCTCTAAAGATTGTTTAGGTTTTTTGTTTTGGGGTTTTTGTTTTGTTTAGGAAAAATTTGATACTTAAAATGTGACCTGTTTATTAATAGTGCTAGATACTAAGATTATAAAAGCACTTGGTTCAAAAATTTTAAAGTCACGGAGCAGGGTTCTGCTCAGATACTCCTGTAGGCAGACTCTGGCCCCTGTATTTTTGATCTTTCTACAGACTTTTCTCTTATTTAAGGCTTATTTGAAGAAGATAAAGCAGAATCTTTAATAAAGTTTTTTCAAGTGTCCAGTGGCATAGATGGAGATATGACATCGTCTGACAACTTTGATTGGCCACGGTAAAATAGTTTTACTTTTTCGTCATAATTCTTTTTAAAAACCACTTGCTCTAAAAATGAATACAAACAGTCCCTGTGACAGCTACTTTGAACCTCAAGCACAAAATAAAATGTGTCATTATTGAGCCCTGTAATTGAATAGAACCCAAGAGATGAAGAAATCTATCTTACCATGCAGAAATAACATAGACCTTTATTAATGGATAATATGACTTCTGGGTAGAGTGAGCCCATTATAACTAAGCTGCTACACTTGTGGTTTGGAAAAGCTAGATCTGTGGAGAATTATGAGGGGAGAAAGCTGAAGGCTGTCTGGGAAACGGAAGCTAGAAAGTTTAGAGGGTCCAGATATGTTATGTGAGGCTGTTGGCTAGTGGAGTTGCCTGGAAGTCATGGGGTGACTGGTGCTGCATGCAGATGGATGGCTAACAACTGAGGTCTATGGAGCATTTTCACTGAAGCTCTTAAGAGATGGGTAGGTACTGTGGTGCCTGCAGCTTCTTCGGTGCCTGGCGTGTAAGTGATGGGGGAGGAAGGAGACACCCTGATTAAGCTAGGTAGGTAGGGAGCCAGGAGACGGTATTGGGCCCCTTGCCTAGTACTGTTGATACAGTGCTACTCTCTCTTCCTGGCTGGGGTTCAACACAGAGGGCAGTGGGTGGGGAAGGCAGAGAGACTTGCTTGTCAGTAGGTACCACAACAGCCCCATGTTGCAGGAAGGCACTACTGTAAGCAAATACCTGCTGTCCTTCCTCTGCTCAGCTGAAAGTGTGAGGATCCCAATGAACTTTGGGAATACATGATGTCGCTGCCAGATTTGTGACACTTGGCAACATTCATTTGAGTAGAAGTGTAAACATTCTTCTGTCTGTACACTGTTCATCTTTTTACTTTTTGTCCTACTTCTGAATTCATTATACTCTTAAAGTGAAAAGCTCACGCACAATTAAGTTTTAATTGTTAGTTCCTGATGCAAAACCAGAAAATTTGAGTTAATATTGAACAGTTAATACTCTTGATACTTGAGCCTCTTTATTATATGTCATGTCCCATCTAAGGACATTTAATGTTACATCTATAATATAAAGGTACAACCTATGTGTCTACATAAATTAAACAGGCAATTTCAATCCAAATTCTGAATGTTCTGTTTTTCATGGATTTATATCAGACAGTGTAATGACATTCTCACACTTTTTTGGATAAAAGTTTACAATGTGATTACTTTCTATTTACAGTAGTACATGTAGGCACATGTAACAATAAATTTGTATACATGTATACAACTATGTATGTGTATAACTATAAACTATACATAGTTTATACATAATATATGCAGCAATGCATTCTCACAGGCTAACTCATAAAAAGTTATATACACATCTTCAGTGGATATTTAGTGTAAAAATTCTCATTATATAGCACTAATGCTTCATTTTGTTTGCTTTTTTCAATATCAGGATTGTACTGAAAATAAATCCACTGGCTGTACACTCCATTCTGGAAAGGATAGCAGCTGAAGAAGAGGATGGTGATGGAAACTTTCAAGAGGAAGAGGAAGGAGGATCTCATTCTCTTAAGGATGTTTGTGATCTGAGAAGACCAGAGCCATCTCCTTTTTCCTCTCGTAGAGTCATGTTCGAAAATGAAGAGGTAAAGCAAAGTCTTGCTGCTGTTAACAGAATAATTGTAGATATAATGCATATAGCATTTCTAGCTTCTATGCAACTTCTGTGCCAGAAAACCCTCAACATCTTGAGTTTGTGTGGCGTTTTGTTTTTAGATGGTGATGCCAGGTGATGCAGTTGAGATGATTGAGTTTCAGGATAAAGCAATGAGCAATTCTCATTATGTACTGGAACTCATGTTACCAAATGTTCACTTAACCCTGCCGAACAAGACTTTTTATGAGAAACTTTACAATAGGTGAGTATTAGTTTGCCTGGTTAGTATGATTTGTATTTTTAGTCAATGTATTCATTGTTCATAAGAACAACTAAGTCAGTAGCTACAGGAGCAGTTATCTTGTCCCATAATATTTGTAAAAATCTATAAAAATTTCAAGTGCTATATAAATGCTATTCCAAGTTATTATAAGTGCAATTAAGTCGCCTCTCTGGTCCCTATCTGAGCTGCCAGCCATTCAAAACAATTTGGCAGAACTTATGTATCGAGAATAAAATAAATAAGTTTTTTGCATCCACCAGAAGAATCTTTATTATAAATGCTTACATTTGCCGTAATTTACTTGAACTCCTCTTCAAATGTAGATCTTTATAGTTCAAAAATTGTTGAATTGGACTCTTTTCCCCTCCCTTGGTGTGTGTATTTAGTTTTAAATAAAACAGATTCAAGAAGGCAGAGAAAAGGAAAAAAATCACGATATTAACAGTAATATACAACATAAAACATACAAAAATAGTAAAGGAAAGCTGAACCAGGCTTGAAAGAATAGAGGGTGAAGTTGATAAAGAAATCAACACACAAGTACACAGAGGTATAAGAAGGCAAAAATGTATTGCATTTCTAAACAACATGGATGTACTTATACTAAATTTCTCTAACACAGCCCTTGAAAAATTTGAGATCCTGTCTTTTTTTAGTCTTAGCTATCCCTCGGGAGTCTAACTTTGCTTTTTGCATGAGACACCTGAGCCAATACTTAAGAACTCGTGCCTGTTCAGTCCTTTCACTGGACAAGCCTTGGGAAGTCCCTTCCACTTCAAGCAAAACTTTTACCCAGATTGCCCAAAAGATTGCCTTATGAGGAGAAATCTATGATGTGCATCTTGCTAATTACTTTAACATACACGAGGCAGCCAGAGTAACTTTCTTTGGCATATCCATTAAATTATTGTATGTAAAGGATTTGTGCTGCATAATTAAATGCCTGATAATAATCAGATTTTTGTAACAAATCAAAGGAGCAGATTATTAGCACCTCTTTGCTCACTAATATAAATGTTACTGCGATTTGTGCTTTTGAACTCATCCATTTGCCAGCTATCTTGTGAAATCTGTTACCGATCTATTGCACATTAATTAGCTTTAATTCAAGTGGGAATATAATCAGATGTTTAATAATGTGTTTTTCTTTCTAGGATCAGCAATGATTTATTGTTGTGGGAACCCACAGCTCCATCTCCTGTAGAAACATTTGAGAACATTTCATATGGTGTTGGACTCTCAGTGGCCAGCCAGCTGATCAATACTTTCAATAAAGATAGTTTTAGTCAATTTAAATCTACAGTTCATTATGGTAATGTATATTATAAATCTTCTCAAACAACGGTGGTATGAGATTAGATACCCTTGTCTGAGACTCAAGTTTATAAAGAGAAGATGAAGATTTAAAATAAAGAGATTATATATCCCAGAAAAAAGTGTAAATGAATGTTTTATGGATAGAAACTTAGTTAAAATTCTTCTATGAAATTGAATGTTATTAAAGGTGGAAAATGTTGTGTAATTTTCTTTGATAACTTGTGTATTTATAGTATCAAAATATTTTGTTGTTGTTTTCTTATAGATGACGAAAGTGGGTCTGAGGAGGAAACTCTTCAATATTATTCCACAGTTGATCCAAACTATCGTTCACGGCGGAAGAAAAAACTTGAATTGCAAAACAAGAACACACAGAGCTTTCTCTCTGTTCTTCTAAATGTTAATCATGGATTAGTGTCAGTATTCACAGATATAAAGGTGAGGTATCAGGAATGGAAAATATCGTCCAAAGTCTTAGGTTTACTTACAGGCATAACGTGTCTTGCTATGCTGACAAGCGCTCTTGGTGCTATCTGTTGTATTATTGCTTTATAAGTAGCATTGTTGTACCAACATCAAATGTGACCCCACAAGGAGCCATATGTACATCTTCCAGACATAGAATATCACAATCTTAATTCTATGGTTAAGGGTGCATCTCTCTCTAATTCTATGTTTAAATAATTTTGATTACTTCATATTTGATAAGAACATTAAATACAAGGAGAGGAGAGCTTTTATGGTACTAAGTAGCAAGTTATATTACACTGTCCTGAGCAACATCAGTAATTTCACAAGCAACAATATATTTCTGATTCTTTCTTCAGCAGGATGGTGGGAATATTCTGGAAGGCAAGCATGGTGAATTCTGGTTTGAGTTCAACAGTGGTTCATTATTCTGTGTGACTAAATATGAAGGTTTTGAAGACCAAGATTACATCTGCCTTCATTCTGCCAGCCTCAGTTTATATCATCAAGGTAGGAGCTTAAAATGTCAATAGGTGTAAATTTGAGTAAAGATCATTTACCTCTCAAATACAGGCTCTTTGGGGCAGGATCAGTCCTTTTATTCTGTGTTTGGCATCTAACACAGTGGGGTCCTGGTCCATGACAAGGGCCCCTAGGCACTATAGTAATACAAATAATAAATAACAATAATTTATCTTTTTGCTTAGGAATTTATCCAGGGTAAAAATGGCCTCTGCAACTGCTAGCCTACAAAACTTTCAAATCTGCAGAAACTGTCTTTTTTTCAAGAAGTCTCATTCCCACTTGCTATGTAATTCCAAAATAATACAACTCTGTGTGCACCACTTGAAATCCTAATATGATGATTTGGTCCTTCTCCGGCTTTCTAAATTTCAGTCAGCCAGTAAAGTATTTTGAAGAGACCAAACAGTCTCAATGAATGGCAGCTGCATTGTAGCCAATGAGGAGAGAGTGGTACCTATCCATTTGAGGTTTCCTGGTCACATAACTTCAAATGATGGGTAATGGGATTAAGAGAATATCAGTGAGCGGGCTTCTATTACAAAAACTACTTGGGGGAATGAATACATCTGAGACACACTCTCACGATCTTCACCAATTTCCTGATCACAGCTTTTAGGAACAGAGGGTCTACAACAGCAGATGCTTTCCTATTACTCCTGTTTGAGCTATCATTTTTGTTTTGCTAATAATATGGCAAAGATAATATCTGAAGCTGCTGTTCTAGGTAATGGACTATTTGAAACCTCCCCATTGGGACCTGCAGTTTTACGTATGGACTGTTGTTGTATTTAGTAATCTTAGTGATCTTGTAACCAGGTAAGGGTAAACAGATTTTGAATGTCTTTTCTTAAATCACAAACACCTCTGCTGCATGAGATAACTCTATCTACACTCTCTATACAGGTGTGGTGGATGGAGTTGTCCCTCCATCTGAAATTAGGCTGCCTAGCACAACACATCCACATTGGTTAGAACCTACCATTTGTTTATCTGAAGAAGAAGGTCTCAGTCGGGCTTCTTCCGATGGTGTTGGAATGGACTGTTTAAGTATGCTATCTGTTGCAGTGAAAATCCAGTCAGATAAATCAGAGAGCAATACAAAGGTTTGTGTTCCCAGATTTAAGGTTTCATATAGTGTAGATGTTGTTTCAGACAGGTAATATACCTGAAAGCATTTACAAGAATCAAATCTTCTCATAAAGATCATAGATACATACCAATAACTACAAACTTTGAACCATTTCCATTTTAAAATTATTGGTTTCATGGCTATTGAAATCCGAATGCTTTTCTAGACTGTAAAATTACTTTACTATTCCTGTGGTTATGTCTGTTGTTTATTCCTGTGGTTATGCCTGTTGTTTAGTAACATAACAGTCTAAATCTTCACGTACATCTGTACAAGCAACGAGAGATGCTTCTGACGAAGTGGGTTGAAGAAGTCCACGAAAAATTATGCCCAAAGAAATTAGTCTTTAAGGTGCCACAGGACTCTTGTTGTTTTTGTTGTACACAAACTAACATGACTACCCTTCTGGAACATGTGCATCTGCGTGCTGATCACTTCACGTGCATCTGCGTGCTGATCACTTCACGTGCATCTGCGTGCTGATCACTTCACGTGCATCTGCGTGCTGATCACTTTTCTTTAAAGGATCTGTTATTTTTGGTCAGTTAGCCTTCTTGTCCTTCCTCTGCTCTGTTTGACCCCTTCTGTGCGTTTGTGGAGGTGCTTCTCCCATTTCAGGCAGAGATAAACACAAAGAGCTACAAGATTAGTGTTCAGCGTCTTGGCAGCTTTGCCTGGTAGAAAGATACTGCATTCTTTATGTTAAGAGCAGCTTTTGCCTCCCTACTTCCAGCCCTACTGTCTATATTGGTAGGAGTGGTTCACTTGGCTTTGGCACCTGCATTCATTGGTATAGGCAGAAGATGACAGATCTGACTCTGCTTTTCCCCCCCCCCCCCCCATGCTAGAAATCCAGCAGCTCTAGTAGTGGCACACAGGTGGATGGAAAAAGAGGGAGTCTCCAGTTGCAACCAACTCTAAATCATCACAAAGGCTCAACGACTCAATGGGTTCAAGCTTTGGCAGGGCCTCAGCAATCTCCAGCACCAGGACTCCAATTGAACTGTAGCTTAAACTCTTCGTGGACCTCAGAGTGATGTAACAGATCATTGTGCACCTTTCTTATGCCTAGCCGCCACTGAGCCTAATCAAGTAGCCTTTCATTAGTGGTATCCACCACAAACAACCCATTTCTCTGGTAGTGATGCATTGGTACCTGGCATCTTCTCTCAAGGATAGAGGGTCTCCCTTTTCCAGCTATTCTAGGTTCCACTGGGCACTACCTGGAACAGGTGAGCCACAAGGTTGAGTTTAAGGCCAGCTCATCTAGTCTGACTGTCACATTCCCCAGAGTACAATCTGGATTGCTGGGCAGCTGTCCCTCAATATTCCAGTCTGGGGTGCTTTTTACACTGCTGTGCTGTGAGATTACCACTCCTGGCCAGTTCACACACAGCATCTAACAGGCAAAATCTCTCGCAGCTATATTACATGAATGCGCTAGCCAGCCACTCCTGAGTTACTCACAGGGCAACACTCCCAGACCTTCCCCCAGAAATATATTGTCCAGCGCCCACTGGCCAATGCAAGGTAATATAAAGTTTGTCATTTCAGCAGTGTAAAATGATATGCACAGACCCTGTTATCTCAAGTTGAGCTTCCCAACACTTCAAACACATACTAGTTTAGATGAAAAAAGGAAAACAAGTTTATTAACTACAGAAAGATGGATTTTAAGTGATTATAAGTAATAAGAAATAAAAGTCAGAATTGGTTACAAAGAAAATAAAAAGATAAACTGAAAATTAATACCTAATTTAACAAGCTAAGTGAACTTAAAAGCAAAATGATTTTTCTCACCAAAACTTTACAGCAGTCTGGCTGGATTGTTTCAGCCAGGACACTCCACCCACCTCCCCTCTCCCCCCCGTCCTGTTCAATGATGTTTCATTTGTCTTTCAAGTGTTGAAGATGATGTGAGTGTAGATGAGGTCAGAGAGGTAATTTGTGTTGTGTGTGTCCTCCATTCTTAAACTATTCTTCCCTATTTGAGAGTTACCTCGAGCTGGTTTTTATTCTGTTTACATGGGAAACCTCAGTTGTTCTATTGCTTACACTCTTTTTCCTGCCAAAGAATTGCCATTTAACTAAGTGAAAGTCTATAATAGTTTATCTGATTATGTTCAGATCCGGCTGGTGTGCCTGTGTGTCTTCGTCTCTGGAAAACTGGTTTGGGGCTGCTTTTCTTAAACTTGGAATGTGTTACAGCAGTGTTATACAGTAGAGTCTTATAATTTTACATTGTGTTGATACACAATTCTATTAGGAATATAATGTTCAAATTGAGTTTCCAAATGATACCTCACAAGCTATACTTCGTAGAAATTCATCATAGTCTTATAAAACTAGATACATGAGTCTGTCACACTGACCTCCTGTATCTCACAAGCCACCAACACCACTGAGCATCTGCAGACTAAAACCTAAATTAGCCTCAAGTATTACAGACCTTAGGCAATTAAACTATTATGGGCCACAGGAAGACAATAAAAATGAAGAAGGGGCACCAATGTCCAAGAACCATGCAATGGCAGGGAATTGATTACCCAGGTAGTCCAGTCAGGTGATCCCATCAAGTGATCCATATGCTAACACTGCATTGGAAAGAAAAAAACCCTCAAAGCTACTGCCAGTTTGATGTAGGGGGAAAATTCCTTTCCAGCCGCGCATATGGCAGTCAGAGCATCTGAGCAAGAACCAGCCAGCTAAACTGCCTCCCACCATTCCTTAGAATCACGATCACTTTCACCCAAGCTGCCATCCACTTTCAAATTCTCACCCAGTTCTTTCCTAATAAACTTCTGATCCTCCTCTGTTATTGATGACATTTTCCAGCTTCGTATTATCAGAAAATGTAGTAGCATATGCCTTCTTTATGTGCCATGTCATTTATTGTATGCTAATTTGCACAACTTTTCTGTGCAGGAATTTCTAGTTGCTGTTGGGTTGAGAGGAGCCACTCTGCAGCACAGAGTATTGCCTTCAGGCCTCAGCTGGCATGAGCAGGTCAGGTTCTTGATTTCTAGTTTAATTTCAGTTTTACTAATGATTCGTGTTAAGATTGAACTAATAATCTTTGATGAAAAATCTTTGTCTTTTGGCTTTGCATTTGACTCAATATCACTGTCTTACTCAGTTCCCAGAAATGTTACTGCTGTTCTTTGACATTCTTTTCCCCTCTTGCTTCCAACTGCTGCAATTTGATCTTGTTCTGAAATTTTTATCTGAGCCTTCATTTCCCACCTCATTTGCAACAGTTCTCTCTTGTCTGATCATTCTGAGTCCTACCTTTCAAATTCAGGAGATCCTGAATATTGAACTCAAGCTGCTCTCTCACTATTGGATGGACGGTCTCAACAGTCCAATGCATGATTATGTTCATTAGTTTCATATCTATCTCTGAATCCAATTATAACAATAAATCTCATTTAAAAAACACGGCTATTAACAGACTTTCTCCACTTCAGATCTGCAGTCCTATAACTATCTTCAGTTCCATCTGCTCATCTAATTTCTTAAGTCATTTCTCTCCTATCTCTTTCCCACAACTTGTTTGAATAGCAGTAATGAGAATAAAAGGTTTTGGAGCAAGAGTAAATGACTGATTAAATTTGAGCCTGAAATATCAGGCCGCAGCAGAAAATAAGGCTACATGGAGAGGTATGGATTTAGAGGTTCATTGCATAGCACATATGACTAGAGAGAAAATTCCTGAGTATACCGAACTGAGGTGAGGGCCTTATCTGGATCACCTTGGGGTAGTACCTCTTTGTAAAAAAGGATAGCAATAAACTAGGGGGACGAGTTGCAAAGAAAATGGTGGAATGTGTCATACATGAGGGATGTTTGAAGAAACTTAATTTTTGTAGCTTAAATTAAGGGAGAGCAGGATTGTGCTGGCTGAGAGCAAATACCTGAAGGAAAACAATGTAGAAGAGTAGACTCAAATAGAATTACAAGAAATGTTGACCTTTCAACCAAAGATGGGCAAGCTTATATGCAAAAGAAAATTTTCCTAATAGTAAAAAAAAAATGGCAGAAGTAATGGTTCAGACATTTTTGGTGTAAATGTTTAAAAAAAATAGTCCCTAGGGAATAATGTACTGACTAAGGGGGAATATGAAAAAGATCTATAAAATCAGGAATGTTATTGAGAAAGTGAATAAAGAAGTGTTATTTACCCTTTCACATAACACATGAATCAGGGGGTCACCCAATGAAATTAATAGGCAGCAGCTTTAAAACAAACAAAAAGAAGTATTTCTTTACACTATGCACAGTCAGTCTGTGGAAATCATTGCCAGGGGATGTTGGGAAGGCCAAAACTATAATTGGATTAAAAAAAGAATTAAATACATTCATGGCAGATAGGTCTATCAGTGGCTATTAGTCAAGATTGTTAGGGATGCTGTTTCATGCTCTGGTGTCCCTAAGCCTCTGGCTGTCAAATGTGGGGACTGAATGGCAGGCTATGAATCATTGTGATGATTGCCCTCTTCTCTTCATTCCCTTTGAAGCATCTGGCATTGGCCACTGTCAGAAGGCAGGATGAATCACTATTCAGACCCAGAATGGCCATTCTTAAATTCTTACATTCTTATGTAGGAACTAACATGACTTCTGTTGGTGCTGGGTTGGATTAAAAGGTTTTTTTCCGTTCCTAATGTCTCATTCTCCACAGTTTGCGGATTTTCTTCTCACATCTTCTGCCCTGTTTACTTAAAACATTCTCCCTTCCTTTCAGCTACTAAGTAAATGCCCCCTTAAGATTTTAAGTTTCTCCCCTTGCCTTTTCTCTCTCAAACATTTTGTTATAGTATCTACTAAGGATTATCAATTTTTAAAATCCAGGTTGTTTACTAAACTAGCACCTTTTGAAAGATTATAATAATATTTTTGTGATTGTAGATTTTATATTTTTTGAATATTTCTGATGAGCCTGTTTTGGGATATAATCCTCCAGTTTCCATTACAACTTTTCATGTACACCTCTGGAGTTGCGCTCTTGATTACAGGTAAATAAAATGAATGTGTATGTGTGTCACATTACAGTACTATCACTGTTTAATTAGATACTCTTCCAGTTAATATATCAGAATGTATATTTATGCAGGCTTGTTTGAAGAAAATTTTATAACTAAAAATAGTTCGCTTGAGCAACTTCTAAGACTGCACTGTTGCATTTCTAAAATACATAGGATGTATTCAAATTTTGTCTCCTTTTTTTGTTGTTAGACCCTTGTTTTTGCCAACCAGATCTCTACTTACAGTTGAAACTTTCAGCATTTCCAGTAGTGTTTCACTGGATAAGTCCTCTTCTACTCTCAGGTATAAATTAGAGTGTTCATAAAATATGAACTCACTTAACAGTTGTAGCCTTTATTTCTGTCATTTGTGGAGAAAGTGTTCTCCTTGAGTGAAGAATTACTTCTACTCCAGACTACATATTATACTTTCCCTGTATTTAATCCCTAGATTTGCTTAAATCCATCAATTTGAAGTGGATTCTTTGTCCCATTGCTAATCATTGTGATGGCATCTTTAATACACTTGAAAAATATTGTAAAATCAGATGTTTGTATGTAGGCTTCCTGAACGATGGCATTTACAGATTTGCAGAACAGGGATTTGTTTAGGTCAAATTGGATGTTAGATAAAGAATACTTAATGGTTATATCTCACCCTAAATTTATATTGTTATTCTACTTGAGTACTGATTCTCTAGTATTTTTACTGGATTTAAAACCTGTTTTAAATTGCCTTTTGCCTTTTCCTAATGGGGTATCTCTGTAAATGGCCTAGAAATCATGTTGTATTCTGGAAATGGGATTTTTGTTAAAAAATACTTTATTTTAAACCTCAATCGTAATATAATAAAGAAAAGGTTAGACTAATTTTACTTCCTTCCAAGGTGTCTGGTCATTATTCCAAGGAGGATTTAGTGAGACTACATGTAGTCCTGGATAATTTACAACTCCACAAAAGTTTAAACTGATGATTGTAAAAATTTAAATTATTTTCTTCTCTAATAATCAAACCCTTACAGCCATCTAAAAAGATAGTTATTAAGAACTGCTACAGTGGACAGAAAAAACTTCAGGATTTACATATGTTCTGTTTTAACATAATTTTATATAATTTATTTTGACTGCATGTGAAGTGCACAGTTTTTACCTGACATTTTTGTTTCCCATTTCCCCCTACAGAATAATCTTGGATGAAGCTGCTCTACATTTGTCCGACAAGTGCAACACTGTTTCAGTGAATCTGCACAGAGGTAAGGAATTTTTAGATTCTATGCTAAAATTTTTTAACTATACTCTAAATTTATAAATATAGCCTGCAGAATTTAAACAAATCGACAGAAATATTAAAAACATTCCAGCAGGTTACAGGAGCATAGAACTGGATTTATAGTGAGCAGCAAGTTAGATGTGAATCGTGTGTAATGCAGTATAGCAGAAAAATGTGAGCAGTGTGGTTTGAAGCTGTATGTGCAAGGTCTGGTCACAGAAAAAGAGATACAAATTCTTTTCTGTATGGCTCTGGCAGGTTCTCTTGGAGTATTTCGGTGGCCCATTCCATTGAACCTGCTTCAGTATAGAACTAAAATCCTTAGTGACTGCACAGCCCTTCTTGTCATCACCCTGCACTGGAAGCCATACGGGGTATCAACAACTACAATCCATGGTCGAAGGGGACCTCGTACTGAAAGATATCTTTCCTGAACCCCCTCTCTGGTTTTCAGACAACCCACCAGCCTCTTGAAGCTCATCTTCAGAAGCTACCCACAGACCAGGACACACCAACTCAAATTCAGACCAGACCCTGCTGAACAGCTGCAAAACCTACTGACATATTTCCACTTTTATAATAATCAACACCCCCTCTTACAGCATGGGTCCTGCACATGCCTGTCACAACATACCTGTCACCTTATGCTGTGCATTAAATGCCCCAACAACTCTGCGGGTGAAAACAGACAATCACTATGCTCTTGAATGAGCTCACACAGGAAAATGATAAAAGACAAACACCTTATCACCTGTCTAAGAACCCTTTTCACAAAGCAATCACTTTCTAGCTGACCTATCAGTCATCATCCTCAAAGGACACTGGCACAACACTTTCAAAAGACAGACCTGGCAACTTAAAATCATGGTCTTAATAAAGACAATGGATTTAGGGCTTATTACAACAATCTGTAACACACCAACCCCCATTTTTGTCCTATAACAACAGGTGTGTTAATTGGATACTGCAACCTTGAATGGACCTTAAAATATGTGCCATCTACTTATGTTACACTATCAGTTTGATCTTGTACTTAGCTGTGACACACTGAGTACCTTTCCCAGATCTGATGAATAACTGTGTAGTTTGAAAACTTGTCTCACCAACAGAAGTTAGTCCAGTAAAATATATTATCTCATCCACCTTGTCTCTCTAATGTCCTGAGACTGACACAAGCTACAACATTGTATACTCTGTTAAAGTAAGGCAATGTAATGGAAGATACACACATATCTTGAGCATTCATATGTATATGCTAGAGTCCTAAAAAAAGAAGTGCTAGAATTCCCCGGTGCAGCTCCCCACCCCAGGAGTGATAGCAGATGAATAACCTGAGTGAAACCAGCGATACATTCTCTTGTCCCTCCTGATCTGACTTCCTGGTCCAGAAGGAGGGATGGTAGCTTGGTAATGTAGGTGGTTCTGTTAATTGTGATGCAGTTTCTCCTTTCACAGCAGGCCCAGAAGTAGAAGTGTGAGGAGATGGTGCCCTTGCCTCCTTCATCTTTTCCACTCTGGGCCCACTTTGCAAGGAGAGGTGGCGACTCAGAAAGCTGGGCCACCCAAGTTAACTGAGCCGCCATCTCTCCTTCCAGAGCAAGGAGCCACATCAGAAATATACAGTACTTACTTTTCTTTATTTGTTGCTTTTTTCCCCTTGTCTTCCTGAAGTTAATTTTTTTCACTGATTTTTATCCATATTTTTTTTTATTTTTGTAATAGCCATCAATAAATTCTTGGGAAAGTTTAAACAAAATAAAAACTAAAAATGAAGAGCCTTATTTAAGGAGTAGGGTATTAAAAGGGCTGTTACTGAGGAGGGATGATCCAGTGGTTAGGGCACTAGTCTAGAAGTGATACACAGGTTCAGCTCCAAGAAGGATCTATCATTTTACTCCTTTATTCCACCGGTTGGCAGCTACTCCATAATGGTTGGGAGGAGCCCTGGCAGAGCAAGCTCTGCTTTGGCCACAGCTGGCCAAGAACTGGGGAAATGGAAAGGTGGTTTAAAGCTACCATTCTCCTCTGCTCTCACCTGCACCAAGTGTAAACCTGAAGCAGCCGAGGATTAAGCCCAGAGGGCTCCTTTGATGTAAGGCAGGGGTGTCAAACTCAATTGCTATGGCCGGCCAGATTTGACTTAAATGTACTTCAATTGAGCCATACCTACCATAAACCGAAATATTAGGGCACTCTCGCGGCATCACGGAGTTCTTTGTATGTAGGACTGTGCTCTGCGATATCTCTCTCTCTCTCTTTGTTAGGGAGAGAGAGTGGTCTCACAGGCCAGATGGAAGAGATTCGCGGGCCATATCTGGCCCACGGGCAGCATGTTTGATGTCTCTGATAAGGCAACATAGCAAAGTGTGTTGACAAGATCAAACCAAACAAAATGTTCTTCATTATGCTTCTCAACAGAGATGAATAATTGGTGATTTAAAAAAAAAAAAATGATGAAACAGAATTTAAGATGACATTTGATGTAGGACAATTTTTAAAATATCCATTTTGACTTTCAGATTATATTCGTGTTATGGATATGGGACTCCTGGAATTGACTATAACAGCAGTAAAGCCTGGTTCTGATTGGGAGAGAGTAAGTACTTAAAATAAAAAGAATAAAATAATAATGTTAAAACTAAATGATAAAAATACATATTTTGCATTTCGATTTTAAAACGTTTTGAAAGGTTTGAATTACATTTAGTATCAAACAATTCTTAACAGTTTAAAAAAATCCCTTCTCTCATCATCAGTTGTCAGATTTCAGATTCCAAACTAATTTATTTATTTAACTATTGTGCCATTTCTAAAAAAATTATTTTAAATGATCATCGAACTAAGTATTCTAGTTAGCATGAATCTGTGTATGGATACTTTTCATATGGAACCTTATATTGGTCTTGGATAGATTTCTATTATTATCTTTTGCTGCTCCCTAGATTAAGCCACGCTTTGAACTACACAGTTCCAGTGATGTAATACACATCCGAACATGCTCTGATTCTTGTGCTGCACTAATGAATCTTATACAGTATATAGCAAGTTATGGTGACCTGTATCCACCTAGCAAGACAGAAATTAAACCTGGAGTTGTCAAGAGGAAAACTAAGGTATGAAATGGCAAACTAACACCAACTCTCTTGAAAGTACCACCATTACATTTCCTAATCAGACATGTTAACTGTGCTTTCCACAATAATAACCTTAATAATAATTAATTAATACTTCTTCTAAAATATTTCCCACAAATGTTTAACTTATTGTGTGGGCTTAATGTCTCTAAAGCAGTTTTCACTATAATTGCTTTTGGCAGTATTTTTTCCTTTCCTTTCAGGAATCATAATGTATTAACCCAACAATACAAAGTCCTTTAAATACCATGCTGATACACTACATTCTTGTTTTAAAGGCAAGATTGTGGAGCATACATATGCCTGTCCACATATGGGAGGCTGTTTCAAACACTATGACACCAAGACAGTTCTGTAGTACAATATGTGATTTTACAGACTTTCAGAACATTTGCTAAAAACCTTTTGCAAGGGTAGTCTAAAGCATAGTCCCAGCTCATGTTTATTTTAAAAAAATGATCTTCCACACAGTGGTTTTTCATTGGCGTATCAAAACATGAAAACAAATATCGCATTCATAAATACTTGTTAAGCACAGTGCTTCGGTTTCTTTATAATTGTAACTTTATGTAGTTTTTCTGTTCATAGGCAGATCCCTCTAGCCAACCGTCTTCCCAAGGACTAGTCCTTGCTGAAGCAGAGCAACAGATTTTACGGGATTTGATGAGTGATGCTATGGAGGAAATTGAGACACATCAAGCTGCTTCCCCCACTGGGCCACAGTCTAACGGTAGAAGAAGCCTAGAATCCAGAATCCTTTTACTTACTTGCAGATATTCATTTCCAGGATAGATCTATAGAGGTGTATAAACTAAATGCATTAACACACACTAGAAGTTTGCAATAGTTAAGGATAAAAAACCAAGCACTGAAAAGGTCAGAAAATTCAAAACCTTAGGGTTATTTCCACATTGTTATGTCAGCAACAATTGTATATTGTACAAATAAAGATGCAGTAGTAAGCCCTTTCAGAAGGAAAACAGAAATAGAAGATTCCTCATGTGCTGAGCTAACTCAGTTGAGCTAGCTTGTGTGGGTGCACATTTAATACTTTGAAATTTTCTATCAGATTTCAGTCTTAATGCTGATATTGCAGAAGTGGCAACTTAAGGTTAAATTCAAACATGTTAGCGTGAGAGCTGGAACAGTAGGCAATTAATTTAATCCTTTGGGATTTGGTGCATTAAAGATCTGGGCAGAGATACAGACCCACAACCAAACATAAAGTGATAAGACATACTACACCAAGCAGGAAACCTTGAACTCCTTCTGGGCAGTGCAGTCCATCTAGGAGGACAGAGTAGTTTACAGGATCAAAGGAAGAACTTAGATTCAGGAGAGTGATCTAGGGAGAAATCATTAGCAGAAAGAACAAGGTAATAGATTACATAGGAGGACTGTGATTTCTTTGACATGGTAAAACCTAACTCCCAATTTGAAATTCGTTGAGGATATTGTATTGTAAGACATAATGGGAAAGATGGGAGGCTAGGTTCTCAAGTCTGTTGTTGCAGAATGGAGAATTAGATATCAACTGCTGTCTTGTCAAGAGTCTACTTTAATAATTAGATCTTCATTTTTTATGTTCAGATTCCTCTTGTCTGTTAGGAAAGACAGATACCAGTTTCTATGCATTCTTTAACCAAGGTGAACTAAAATAAAAGAAAAATACAATCTCTGCTGATAATCAGTGTTGTAATTATTTTGAGTCTTAACAGTAGACAAATTTTAGAAACATGGGTAAATTTTATGCTAGAAATGTGTTAGCCATATAAAGTGCATACTTTATTTCTGAGTATTTTAACACTTAATTTTGGCACTGTTCTAAATATCACATTTTAGTCATTTAATCATAATGTATATCTATAAAGATGTTTCCATTGAAATGCCTTTTGTCTTCTGCCAGGCATCTTGGATGAAAAATCTCAAACCCAGGAACCAGCCTGTTCAGATCTCTTCCTGTTTCCAGATGAAAGCGGGAATATTTCACAAGAGCCAAGTCCCACATACACTTCATTCACTCACCACCTAATTAAAGATGCGATGGGAGACGTACCTACTGAAAATGATGACTTCTGTATTCTTTTTGCACCCAAAGCTGTTGTTTCTGTAAGAAGCTCCTAATATTAAGAAATCTAGATGTAAGATAGATGGAGAAAAGTACGCTTTAGACTTGTCCCTTTAGATTTTGTAACTCTCTGGCGACTGTCTGCTGCCATTGATGGATGGTCAATAGGGTTAAGAGAGGAGGAAATTCCTTATTTCACTATCATTGAAATGTTTCTATTTTGGAGGGGTCCCATTTTTGATATGATCACTATTCATGTAAAAGATATGTAGCAGTTTTTTGGGATAAATCTGGGGATTCACATGCATTGTTCCTCCCTGGAATGACAACAAAATGGTATTTAGTCTTCTATTACGAAGAAGCAAAGTAGCAAACTTACATTATTCCTATGTTAGCATTTCAATAAATTTTTAATTATAACATGTACCTTAGTTGAAAAGGCTTATAAGAAAAGTACATTATTTACCAAGACATTTTATTTTTGCAAACATTTGTCTTCTATCCATTTCTGAGAAAATTTCTGAGAAAATCCAAATTTTTAATTTAAAAATAATGCCAGCCCTTTTCCATTGCTGTTATACAATGACTTATTGTCAAACCATGGACAAAAGTTTCCCTGGGTAAACAGCAACATCAAAAATATCAGTTCTTAACTCCCAGCATCCCACTCCCCACTGTACATAACTGAATGAAGAGATGATTTTACACACTCACTTTCCTGTAACTTTTTAGGAGAAAGAGGAGGAGCCAGTAGTGAAAATAATGGTTGATGATGCAATCCTTATAAAAGACAATCATTTCAGCATGCCTGTAAAAAAGACAGATACAAGCAAAGCACCCCTGCATTTTCCTATCCCATTGGTTCGCTATGTTGTAAAGGAAATCTCTCTTATTTGGCATCTTTATGGAGGAAAGGATTTTGGGACTGTACCTCCTACTTCTCCAGCTAAAAGTTTTATGTAAGTGCTTTGGGTAGCTAAGTGTTTCCTTTTCAGAACTATACGTTCTTCATTTGACTTCAAAGTGAAGAGTTAGATGTACTTAATGTTCTTTCCTTTTTAATGAATATCCTGTTCAATTGAATTTAGATAGTGGAATGTATTTCTCCCATCCATTGATCTGAATGAGTCCAAGTCTGATAAATTGTAGGGAACATAGAAAGTCAGATGTACTCTCCCAGGCTTTTCCGGGGAGTGCTTTTAATTGGACATGAGTATCATGAAGGTGGTGATGGTGAATGGAGTCTGTTTTGAGGACATTAAGCAGGTTGATGGGGAATGAACATTATTTTGAATAACAATAAGAGTTATTTTATTCATGTTAATTCAGTAGAAACTGTGTATATATTTTCTAGTGCCTAAAGCACTGCATAACTACTGCAGTGAATAAGAGAAAAATATTGTAGTTTACATCAATGCAGCAGTTTTTCAATGTTTGTTTTCTTTTTCTTACCATAAAAATATTTAGCAAAACCTAGTAAAAGATGCATAACTATGTGGTTAGAAATGGACTGAGCAGACTTTCAATTTAAACTGGGAAAAAATACTTCTTTTCCCCCCCTCTAGTAGTCCTCATAGTTCTCCTTCTCACACACCAACAAGACATGGACGTAGCACAACATGTGGGGGAAGAGGAAGGAATCCAGACTTCTTAATGGAAATACAGTTAAGCAAGGTGAGATAGTAACAGAAGAATCTGCAGAGACAAGGGCATATATAATATATATTCTAAAGACTTTATAAACCCTCATGATGAACTCTGACTCCATGAACCTAGAAGGCTTACTGGTAAAAATGAATATTAATTTTACTTAGATGCAGAAGTCCATTAACGTGATTATGCTGAGTGGGGGACTTGGAATTTCTAAACCAAATGAGTTTGCTCGGTTGCGTAGTGCAACTTTGTTTAGCAACCATATTTGAAATGAGGGAAATGGAACGGTTATTAAAATATTTGCTCTTAATCCTTTAAGTATTTTTATTTTGACAGAATCCATTTTTTAAAAATATTTTTGCTATCCTTATCATGATATAACTTTCCTTCTATTGCAAATTGAAATGTCTGAGAAGGAAGTTGACGTGAGGGTTAATAAATCATTGAAGTGGAGAAGAGGAATAAGTGGGGGCTACTGGAGAGGATTGTGTGGAGGGGAAGATGCCAGCAGGTCAGGGGAAACCAGAATTGGTTGGGGTATTGGAGGGGGATACTGATTGGAGTCTGCCAAGGGATTGCATGGAGGCTAGAATGTATGATGTAAAAAGGAAGGAAGAGAGGAGGAAGTTGCTGGATGAGGCTGACAGGAGCATGAGTTTCCTGGTAGAAGCAGAGCATCACTGGAGACCGCATGGGGAACAGACAGTCAAAGGGAAATGTCACTTCAGGACTAAGAGAGAAAAGAATAGTCTGTGGTAGGATTAAGAGGGGGAGGGGGGAAATGCCTTTTCTCACTTTCTCCCCCTGCTCCCATGACCTTTTTGTGTTTGTATTTTCCATTTGTTTCAGGTTGAATCTTCATCCTAAAACATGAATGTGCAAACATAGGCGGGTTAGGAGGCTTTTCTTTGAAGAGTGACCCCCAAAACCCCATCATTTATTTATTTTAAAATCTCATGATTTTAAAGCGATGATTTTTGAAGTCTTAGATTTATTAGTACTATTATATTGTAAACGTTTGTATGCACTGAACCTTAGTATCCCCTTTTGCCTTTCTTTCCAAGGTGAAATTCCAGCATGAAGTATATCCTCCAGGAGGGCCAGAATGTGAATCCACTCTCTTGGAGCAGCCAGTGTCCCGGCAGGTTTTTATTGTTCAAGACCTTGAGATCAGAGATCGCTTGGCTACATCACAGATGAATAAATTTCTCTATCTATATTGTAGTAAGGAGATGCCCAGAAAAGCACATTCCAATATGGTAAAGTTATGAAATGCATTAATTGGGTATTAGAGTAACCAAACGTTTTAATTGTGAGACTGATGTGGGTACCTTGGTGTTGCAGATGAGGGAGTACGAGATCCTGGAATGTTGTAATAGCATAAGCTTTATGTCAATACAGGCTGTTTTCTTAATTTCTTGTGGGTAGAGTTTGGTATAAATAGTCATCTCAAATAATATTGTATCTCATCTATTTTATAGAGTTATAGCAATTTTAAAATAGATCTAGCACACACAAGTTTACTTAAGCTGTATGGTGTCTTCAGTTTTGAGTGTACATCAGTTTGTGTGTGCACACTTTGAATTTCAGCTGCATATGGAGGCATGTACAACTAGTTTATTCACATCAGATGCACTGGAGAACATTTTGGCTATGTCTACACTTACAAAAGTTAGTTCAAATTAGTTAATTCGAACTAGCATGGCCCCACTAGAATGCTAGTTCAAACTAGCCATGTCCATGCTTGGTACTTGCTTAGTTCGAATTAGTCAGTTGCATTAAGGTCAATGTGCCGGTTACTTTGAACTAAGTGCTTAGTTCGAACTAACATGGCCACATTGGGTTAATTTGAACTAACTAGTTCAAATTAACTGTTAGTTTGAAAAGTATAATCAAATTTATTAGTTCGAATTAAGGAAGTCCTTAATTCGAACTAATGAAAGCCTAGTGTGGCCAAAGCTTAAGTTAGTTTGAATTAAATTTCCTTAATTCGAACTAACTTGCCAGTGTAGACATAGCCTTTATTAGTAGCTTTCTTTTTCCAGTTAACTTTCAGACATACATCAATCCATTATAATTTACTCATCCAGTATTAGATATATAATTGGCAAATGGAGATATGTTACAATGACAGAAGTTATAATCATTTCAGATATGAATGAAAGGTGAACACTGCATTGGTTAGTGTTTTTGGTTTGAGTTTTTGTATTTTTTACATATTGAGTTTGTCTCTATCTCATTCTTGTTCTGCAGCTAACAGTTAAAGCACTACATGTCCGTCCAGAGTCTGGCAGATCCCCACAGGAATGTTGTTTACGTGTGTCACTAATGCCACTTCGCCTCAATATTGATCAGGTTGGTGGTGCTACAGACACGGTCCATTAGATGAAGCATCATTGTGCAAGTGTACAATTTCTAAATGCTTGTTTGTAAAAATTTAATATAAGTACTATTATAACCTTTACACTCATGACCTCCTAATATACATTTTATGTAATTCTTTTGTGGGTTTGATGCCTCCTGTTATCAGTAAAACATATGTAACTTTGGATTCCCTGCAGCTATACGTGTATCTCCTTATACATTCGTCTGTCTATTTTATAACGATTGAGCTTGTCTAGTGCTCCAGCCAACACAGTGATTAGACTTTTAATTTAAAGACTAGTAATATCTGCAGAAATGGCTGTTGTCTCAAAGATTGCACTTCATTCAATGAGACTTCAAAACAATTTCATTTTTTAGAACCAGTGAATTTTTAAAGACCTGAGTTTATTTACACTTTGGCAACACCTTGGTCTTATCTTCACATCAGATTGATCTCCCTGGTTGGGTGAGCGGGTCTGTGAAGACCCGCTCAGCCAATCAAGAAGTCGATTGAGTAAGACCACCACGGCAAGGAGCGTAGCGCTGAGTTTCCCTCTGACTCAGCCTACTGAAGACACCGCAGTAAGTAGGAGGTAGGAAGTCAGAGGAAGATACGCAAAGTATTTTAAGTACTTTGCATATCTCCCTCCGATTGCTGTCGAAATCACGCCGTGGTATAGACCAGAGTTTTGTATAGCTTTGACATCCCAATAAATTTATCATTGGTTTGAAACTAAGTCCATTAACATTGAAGTCTAATGTGAGGGAGAGAAGTCAGCAATGTTTTAGTTAGAAGTACATGATGTGGTGAAACTGCACTGCTGTACCACAAACTCTGCCATTTGTAATCCCTAACACCTATTTGGACATGAATGGCAGAGAGCACTGAAAAGAGATAGTAGATATTAGTTCTAATGAGAAGGTTGGATGATTTTATTTGTTTAGTATCCACTTGTGTGAGGCCTCCTAAACCCAAAGATTCTACAAGTTTAAAAGTATAATGACTTGGTTTTGATAGAAATGAAGAAAGCGACTGAAATTATCCCCTTGTCTGACTTCTGCAGACTGTAGAGGGGAAGATTTTCAAAAGTACAGATGTCAACATTCCATTGGCTTTCAGTGGATATTAAATACCTAACTGCCATTTGTGCCTCTGAAAATCTGACATGCCATAGGCTGTAATGGTTTCATGCTGTATCCACCAAGAACAGAAATATAGCATGTCATCTAGCAGCCAAGAAAATTCTCCATTTCAAATGTTCCCATAACATGGTTTTAGCTCTGCCTGATTCGTGATGTCAACTTTTGCAACCCATAAAGAATGAACCACATTCTGCCATATGTTCTCTGGAGGCAGGGGCCTCCATATTGGCCTTGGGGTCCCCAATAATAACCTCCTCAGTTCTTTAGTAGTTCAGTTCCAGTGGATCCATGCTAACAGGTTCCCCTCTACCTACATAGAGGAGGCCAAAAAAAGATTATATAGACATCGATTGTATTCTTTGGGGGTTGGTGCAGGGATCATGCATGTCATCCACCCTTGGAAGGATCCCAAGAAAAGGGATTGGGACAACTGCAAAAGCCGCTACTCAACTTGCTGTGCAGTGCAAGGGAGAGTCCCCTATTTCTGCCTATGGCTTTCCATTGCACAATATGGGCTAATGTATTGTTTGGTTAGGTTACAATTTAAAAAAAACTTGAGCTTTGAATGCTAAAATGTATCTTCTTGTTCTTTGATTCATGTGCAAGCCCACACAGAAACATAAAATCCAGGATTGCAGATGGTTTCTTTAGAGAACTAGAGATTGAGGATTTGTTTCATTTCCGTTAATATAATCACATTATTTTCTTTATTTTAGGATGCCTTGTTTTTCCTGAAGGATTTTTTCACTAGCCTTTCTACAGATGTAGAACTTTTAATGACTCCGGATCCAGAAGGTACTATCATTGGTCTAGTAAGCTGGAAACGTACACTCTTCCCCTCCTTCTCCTTTTCTCTCTCTCTCTGTCGTGTGTGTATGTGTGTGTGTGCACGTGCGAGAGAGAGAATGTACACTAATACATGTAATTTATTCTACTTGCAAAAGAATTGTATTAATCATTATTTACTAAGTCCAAAGGTTTCAGAAGAGTTCTCTAATTTTGTGGTGTTCTTCGAGTAGATGCAGACATGTATTCCACTTAGATATGTTTATGTCCAGCATGCAGGAGCCTTTTGCCTACAAATACCCATAGAGGGATGGCGCTCACACCTCCTGGCTGTGGCTTCCCTGGTGTATGAAGTGCTGCTGCCTCCATCTCCCTCAGTTCCTCTGATTGTGTGTGACTGGAGTCAGCTCAGTGTGGTTGTGGTCTCACAACATCTCATTTAGTCTTAGCCTAGCTTATCCTATACAGTGAGTTAGTGTTAGTTGCTATAAGTGTCGCCGGTGATGCCTTTGCGGGGGTGTAAACAATGCCCTTTGTATGCACCAACTGCAATCGTCATGCTCAGTGCATGCTTGATCTTGACAAAGTCTACTTTGAAGAGTGTCGTACAATCTGTAGATCATTCAAGAAGAGGAATCAAGTGATGCAGAAACTGCATCTCCAGCAGCACCTGCTTGAATAGGCCATGCGCCCTCATCCGGTACTGAGGCCCTTGGACCAAAGATTGCCATTGGGCTTGGAGAGTGCTGCTGCCTCTCATTCTGGGGTAGACACCTCTCTGAAGAGGCAGAGGAACTGTTCTCTGGCATCAGTGCTGAGAAAGAGGTCTCGTAAGACCAACATGGACTGGCCCAGGTTGTGGGATGACACTTCTGCCTCCCCCAAAAAGGTTGAATTGCCCCAGGACTGGTTCTGGTGTGTGGATGGTGGCAGGTGCCTCTGACCGTTTTCTGGTACCAAGCAGAAACAGCAGAAACCCTGTCGACTATAGTTCCATCCACTGTTGAGTTCAGTACTGACGAGGGAGATGCGAGTGTATGCGATGTCGTCAGCCTACCGGTCAGCCATAGATCCCTCCCTCCCAACCTTGTGGGACCTGAACACGGTTCTGGCAGGTCTTCCATTTGAGTCTCATGCGTCTTGTTCACTTGCCTTCATGTCTTAGAAAATCACATTCCTGATAGCCACCACTTCACAAGAAGAGTTTGTGAGCTGCCGTGCCAAGTGGCTGAGCCACCTTATACTTAGTTCTCTAAGAACAAGGCAACTCTGTGACCACACCTGAAGTTTTTATCCATGGTTGTCTGTTTCATCTGAACCAGGTGCTGTATTAACCTGTGTTTTTCCCTAAGGCCTAAGCCACACTTTTTCCCAGAAGAACAGCTCTGGATGTCAGATGATGTCTAAAGTCTTTTATCTAAACTGTACTAATCCATTTTGTGTTTCACTTCACCTATTTGCATCAAATGTGGACCGCACAAAGGAGCGAGCGGTCTCTGCATAGACTATCTCTTAAAAGATAATATCCTATATCGAGACTGAATATGAGACAGCTTTGGCTATACCTCCTCAGCAGGTATGGGCTCACTGGACATTTGCATGGCAGGTGTATTGTCATCCATATGTGCATTTAAGGACCATTTGCTATGAGTCCATTTTCCAGAGCAGAGTCAGGCTTTGGAAGAGCAGACTTTTGAGCCCTGTTACAGTAGACTCTGAGCCCCATCTCCAGGTTGGTGTACTACTTGTGAGTCGCCTAAGTGGAATACATGACTGCATCTACTTGAAAAAGAAAAAATGGTTACTTGCCTTAACTGTGTTTCTTCAAGTTATAATGTAGTCATGTGGACCAAGACCTACCCTCCTTCCTCTTTGCATCAGTCTCCCTCCATGGGCTTTCATTGTGAAGGAACTGAGGGGGATTGGGGTAGCACAGCCTCCTATAATCAGGTGGGACCACAGCCACAAGGCACAAGTGTCGCCCCTTTACAGGTCCTGCTAGGCAAAAAGGCTCTGGTGCTGGGTATACACTCACCCAAGTGAAACACGTCCTAAGTGAAATAAACATCTGCATCACATCTCAAAGAGCCACGGTTACAGTAAGCAACTGTTTCTTCATCAGATTTTGGGTACCTACATGAATCCTTAGCATCTCGTAAACTGATCACAAGATACTTTAAGTTGGGAGCCCAAAAATTGAAGCAGTATTAGTGAACACTTCTGAGAATTTGTGAGCATAGATGTGCAAAGTTTTGGAGCTATGTATAAACAAAACAAATTATTTTACTGCCTCTTTCTTAAAGGGAATGTATAGTTAATAATTTAAAGTTAAATGCAGATCTTACAAAAGGAATTGTATCCTAAATTTATATACAAGTAATAAACTGTTAGTATTATGCTGAAGAAGTATTTTACATCCAACTGTCACTGTAAATCTGGTCAAAAATGAGATTTTCTTAGAAATTAAGTATTATTCCCCTTTTGACTATATTGTAGTCTCCTCTTAATATGTAAACAACCTAAGATCACTCACTTCCCTTGCTGCAAAAATGTATAGGCTGTATAATTCTCTGTAGGGTTTCTGTTAAAATTCCATGGATGCTTTTGCAAGCCTATGAGTGCTTAGAAATTGCAAAGATGTATCTGAAACTCTGAGAATTTTACTGAGTCTCTCATCAAGAGGAACAGTGCCTTTTTAACAAAAATCTTTACTCCTGACTTTCTTTTTAATTATTTATTTGTTAGCTTTAGCCAAGTATAGAACTGTATATAACTTCTATAATTGGAGAATTTTACAAAGATTACTATTTTTGTGAAAATCCAGCATTATAACTGTGTGTTTAACTGTAACAGACCAAAACAAAAAAACAAAAAACCCCAAACAAACAAAAGAACCTACAACCCCAAACACTTATTTAACAGGCTGTTTGAAATTACTGTGAAAGACGATGAATGATTTGTTTACTGTATGTAACCTTTTATTATCTCAGTTAAAAAGTCTCCTGGTGCTGATGTAACCTGTAGTTTACCCAAGCATGTCAGCAGCTTCAAGGACCCAAGCCCAGTCATTTCTTTCTCAGTACACAAGCAAACAAGTCAAAATGGTAGTGTTGATTCTGGGGATATGGTTAATGGAGAGGACCATCATTTTTCACATGAAGAAACATCATTCAGCGATCAACCAGTCTTTTTCAGGTAAATTTTGGTCACAAGATTTCCAGAAGAGTGTACCTATACTACCATTTTTATTGCTTTTTGTAAAATATTGTATAACAATAATTTTTATGCAGTCTTAATGGGCCTTGTCTTTTTCTTCCAGAGCTTAAATACAATACTATGATGTATAATTGGAAAATAACTTTTTCTGGAATTTCCTCTTAGCTTTTCAAATTGTTATATGCATTTGAAGAAATGAAATTCACTAGAAGTTCTGAGAAAGCACTATAAATGAGCACTATAAATGACCAACAGATAAAATTATTGGTCCCTGCACTGAAGAGCTGAGTCTAAATTAAAAGTAACACAGCCAAGAATGACAGTAAACAAAGGGAGAGTATGGTGTCATGGGAAGGATGAGGCTTACATTAGTATAATATGAGATGAGCTTCAAGTACAGTTCTGCCCTAAAAAGTGACTATAGAAATTGTAGCTTATTCAACAGTTCTGCCTTATATATTCAGAATCTTCTCTACTTATATTATAGCAGTTGTTTTCTTTTTTGTTAGCACTGTAGAATCATTCTGTTGGTGAGTGAGCTAGATTCTTTTCCAGCATGTGCATCAGCAACAAAATTGATAACTATATTCCTATTGCTGAGCGAAATTCTGCTCTCATTTTCATGTATGCAATCCACTGAAAACAATAGAGTTGCACAGGTGCAACTAAAGGCAGAATTGGCCCATGGCAATGATTTTCTGGTACAGTATTCAGAAGGAATACTTTCTGAATGACTCTCTGATCTTAGGGTGAATTTTCTGGGCTGCCAGTTAGAGAAGGATGTTATAAACTTTAACAGTAGGTAGATTTGATCTGGAAGTTGTTGAAACAATGAACATGGAACCCCACATTGCTTTTTTTAAGCTCTCTTTTTGGAATAGAACATCAATCTAAGGTGCACGGTGACTATACACATTGATGAGTTATGCCTTACAAAAACCGAACAAAATCATATAGAATGTGGCATGCAACTATCTGTGATTCATACTTTTGTTTTCCTTTGAATGGCTTACTTTATTTCATATTTCAGTTTCTCACTGTAATAAATTAAATTTTTCCTCTCTGTATTTCAGAGAATTCCGATTTACATCTGAAGTTCCAATACGTCTTGATTACCATGGCAAACATGTCTCAATGGATCAGGTTTGTTAACAACACGGAGACTGTCAGATAAAACTGATGCATTGTTTTCTTTCCATGACTGAAACTATCCTTTGTTCTAACTAACAATCATCAGTGTAGTCTTGAAAATTTTTGAGTATTGCTTATTTGAACTTTCAGTGAAACTAAATGATGTGGAATTCTTACTTGAGAATAACTGGACCATCTGTTCACCATTACTTAGCACAGGACATTGTAGGGCTGGGGGCAAAAGGGACTGAATTTAAGCCACCTTTATGAACCTTCTCTGCTGAATCCTGGCATTGATTTGGTGTTGAATGCCAACCATTTTTATCCAGCAGAAATAGCCCTCAAGGGACCGTGTCATCATGCTTGAAATACCTTAGAGCTCCAGCTATGCCCCAGGGTGTACCGCTTGATTGATACACATCCCTGCTGCTGAAGCCTGTACCACCAAAGATTTCCCTTATACAAGTTCACTAAACTAGTACTGTCTTCTTTATCCAAAGTAGCATGTGTCAGTTTTCATCTGGCTTAGTTCAAAATTCTGTAATAAAATAAATAAGAGTTTTGGAGGGGCAGAGGAAGTTTGTTTTATTTCAGTATATACAA
>ML685803.1:2667449-2746036 GCA_007922175.1 Pelusios castaneus
TTTATTTCCCAACTTCACCTTGCATATTATAGACAGGCTTTTGAATTGACTGACTGTTTCATTTGCAGGGTACGTTGGCTGGGATTTTGATTGGTCTTGCACAATTAAACTGCTCAGAGTTAAAGTTGAAAAGACTTTGCTATCGACATGGGTGAGTTTACAAAATTTGAATGTAATTATTTTTTTTCTGGAAATTGCATATGGATGTTGCAAATAATTGGGTATAGTCAGCAAAAAGCATATCTTCATAATAAGCCTATTTAAAAGCCAAAACACATTATAATGATTTTTATAAGGAGAAATTTCATCTTTAATGCATTCTGTCCTTTTATTTTTAGATATTTGTGCTGCAAATGTGCTAATATGACTCCAATTCAGGAAAGCATTCCTATTCAGGACAGTGCTTCAGCATGTGCTGAGCTTGACCCTAAAGTCTTGAAATTAAATATATACTTAAGTCCTTTCCTGATACAGAGCCTATAGGAGTAACGTGATGGTTCTTCTTTATCAGTTTTTCCCTACACGCATTCTTCCACTCTCAAACATATTCCAGAATGCAATTGTAATTTTTTTTAATTGCTGGCAGATTACAGAGATGAAATAGCTGGGTTCGCCAGGAGTAGTTAAGTATGGTATTAGAGTCTTGATTTCCCCCCTTATTTTAATGTTTAAATGACATTTCTTGATCTCATTCAGTTGAAGACGCATCCCTCAAGCCTTGTAATCATTGCTTTTCATAAATACTAATAACTCTGTTTATTACAGTTTGTTAGGTGTGGATAAGCTATTCTCTTATGCCATCTCTGAATGGCTTAATGACATAAAGAAAAACCAGCTACCAGGAATTCTGGGAGGAGTAGGGCCTATGCATTCATTAGTGCAATTAGGTGAGTGCAGTTCTGTTGCTGTTCAAATACATATCGCACTGGTAAAATAACCTGAATACAGCTCTCCAAGATACAGAGGTTTATATAACAAGTTGCTCTGTGTTTTGCATTCTGGCTGTAATTTCAGTTCAAGGTCTGAAGGACTTAGTGTGGTTACCAATAGAACAGTACCGAAAAGATGGTCGTATTGTAAGAGGCTTTCAAAGAGGAGCAGCTTCCTTTGGTACTTCAACTGCAATGGCAGCATTAGAGCTAACAAACAGAATGGTTCAAACCATACAGGTACATTTTATATTATGTCTGAAGTTAGACAAGGGAACAAGATTTTTTTAATAATAAATACTTACTCTGGTAGTCCCCAATGACCTCACTTGAAATCAAGGCCTCACTGTGGTGGATGCTGTACAAACCTGGAGAAGAGATGCTTTCTACCAAGAGGGTTTATTTGATTTCAGATGAAACACATGCATTATGGAAACATTGACATCAAATAAATCAAGGTAGATAAAAATCATGCTTTAAAAAGAAATGAAAGTATTTTTTTTTAAGTTTTATTATGATTTTTTTATGTATATGTTGCTTTTTTTTAAACCATCTTCCCATTCTATAGTCTTAAGTTGCTAAAGTGGATATTTTGTCCTTGTTAGTAAAATTACATATTTAAGGGTTCACATGGGAATTTTTTTCTATTAAGAAGTTTTAGTCTTAAATTGCTCATCAATGCTGAGAGAGACAAGCCAGGGGCTCATCCCTATTGTGAGATCAGCACAAAATTGATAAGCAAACAGCCTGTGCTGTATTGGCAACCTATACCCCCTTCTGATATATTGGACATAAAGAGTCAGAAGAACAAAAATGCTTGTACAGAGCTGTATTCCTTCATTAGGATTTATAATTTATGCTCCTGAATCACTTAGGTGCTTTTGAAAATTGGGTTTATAAGTCTAGCTTTTGGCTCCTGCTTCTGAAAATTTTGGCTTGTGTATTTATTAACACTAACTTTGCTCACATTTTCAAAGTCTGAATAACTTTCTTTTGTTAACACTGAATAATTTTGTTTTTAAATGAAAACAGTTCTATTCACTAAAAGTAAAGAGTTTATTGAAATTCTAGTTATAGCCCCTGAAACTGCAAGTACTTACTACATATTTTTTAATTTTATGCATGTGAGTTGCCCCATTAAAATCTATGACATTACTCATATGAGTAAAGTTACAAACCTGCTTATGTGTTGCAGGAAGAAAGCCTTAATTTTCAACAAAAGCAGTTTTGTAAAATTCAAATAAGATAAAAATCTTACCAGTAGCAACAATTAAAAAGCAGCATTTATAATTTAGCTCATTATAAGATAATTTTTGTGATAGCACATATTTTCAAATTACTTTTACAAGGCCCCAACCTGATTTAAATCAATTTTTTTATATAAAAAGTTAAGTAAGATTTAAGTAACTAATTTAAATCACCTGGATTTAAAATCACTCCACCATGAAACAAAATTAAAAAGGACTTTTAATGTTATGATATCTGCGTATACTGAGATAGGAGAGGGGAAGAGGCAGAACATAACTTCTGTTATTTCTTACATGGTGGTTCAGGGCGTAAAAGTAATAAAACTGTTTTAACTATGGATTTTTCTCGCATTACATCAAGTGAATTGACCTCCCCCCTCCTCTATGTGCTGTTCCCCAGTGTTTTGAATCCTAACACCTACTTTGATTTGCTGTTACAGCCTGAGCTGATGCTATGTCATACACTCCCCTGCATTTAATTTCCTCCCACTCTGTAACTTTCCTATCTTCAAAGCGTCTGACGAAGTGGGATTTTCTCCCACGAAAGTTCATGCGATAAATAAATCTGTTAGTCTTTAAAAGTGCCACAGGACTCTGTTGTCTTTCTACAATAGACTAACACGGCTACCCCTTTGGAATTTGTTTTACTAACATGTAAATTAATATAGAGCATAATATAAGCATTCTGAGGCCATGTTTGCCTCCCCTTTTTAAACTCACATTTGGCCAGTATTGTGGTGAGAACTGACGGGGGGAGGAATATGTGTAAAATGCATACTTATATCTTTAAAAAAAAAAAAAAAAAACCATAAGAACTAACATGCTGTAGTATATAAAATTCTACCCATCCTGTAATTTTTGTACATTGAGTTGGTTAGGTATGTGATCAAATGTTATCTTAAAAATATATTAATTTATTTTGCATTTGAATTAATTCCTAGGCAGCTGCAGAAACTGCTTATGATATGGTCTCCCCAGGTCCTAGTTGTATTGAGACAAAAAAGGTCAAACGATTCTCTCGGCATCGCTTAGCTCATCAGCCAGTAGACCTACGGGAAGGTGTGGCTAAAGCGTACAGTGTGGTAAAAGAGGTATGCAAAAATGCTGCTGTTTATAACCAAAGCTTATGCCCGAAGAAATTTGGTAGTATTTAAGGTGCCACAGGACACTTGTTTTTAATTTTTATTTTTTATACTTAATTATAGGGTTACTAAACATCTTCCTATCAGAAAGACAGTTGTTCATTCAGATGATTTTCCTTTGTTCTTCCCTCTTTATTATTTTTTGTTCTTTGTAATATAAAAGACATCCCAAAACAACTAACTCTTTTAAATCATCTTTTGAGCAATTTTTGACACACAAAATTGAGCTTGTCTTCAGTGCCACTCAGTTGAACCAGAAAAATTAATCTGATGGCAACAAATTTGCTGCCATAAGTGTAGGCATAGCCATGGAAATCTCCAGTGAGGAGGATTCCACAGCCTCACTAGGTAATTTGTTCCCATGCTTAACTGTTATTGGAATTATAGAAACTTTTTCTTCATATCCAACCTAAATCTCCCTTATTACTATTCTGCTGAATTGTCCTAATGAAGATTAACAACCTTAGAAGAATGTAAGGGTTATTCTGATTATGTGGCATCTAAAATCATGTGACCATTGACCACAGTTAAAACTGAATTTCAGTCATTTATGATTAAGGCAGTAGCTTGTGTATGAAACAATTGAAATTTGTCTTTCTCCACCATGTTAGTATGTTAAAAGATTGAATGATTACCTGTGTTGTAGCTAGTTATATTGTGGTTCACTTGTTTGTTTCATCTGTAAAAATGTCCGTCTATTTTTTTCATTCTGGTCATTATTTGGGATGATATTTGGGTGATAACTGTAAATGGAGGGCAGGTAATTTTAAATGAGGTGAGGAAGTTTCAGTGAATTACATCATTTTGGAAGAGCCCATGTTTGTTACCTACACTGCCTAAGAAGTTCCCCAAGTAATTATATTAAATCAGTTGTCCTATGTTTTAATAAGAAACGGTATTTTAATAAGAAAAATATCAAAATAACCACATTAAATTTGTCTGGTTACATTCACAGTACAGTATTGATATCATACATACAAATAGTTTACTGCTGAGCAAGGCCTTGTCTACACAGTGAGTAATGTGATCTGTATGGGTTTGAGTTCTAAAGCACACTACTATGTCGCACATTAATTCGTCCACGTAGGCTCTGCTGGTGCAGTTTAGCGTAGCGCTGTTCAAAATTTAAGTGAATTAGAGAGCTCTTAGTGCATAACAGCATGGTCTACACAGACCAGTTTATACACAGCATGTTAGTGCGCTTTTTAGAAAACACACTCCAGTAGCGTGCATTACTCCATCATGTAGACAAGCCGTAACTGAAATTGTCCATGAAAGGAGAGGATCGATTTTCTTTTTAGTTAACTGTGATTTTTTTTTTTTTTAATTTCCCAAGGGGATTACAGACACTGCCCAGACTATCTATGAAACTGCTGCTCGAGAGCATGAGAACAGAGGAGTAACTGGAGCAGTAGGAGGAGTCCTCCGCCAAATTCCACCAGCTGTGGTGAAACCTTTCATTGTCGCAACAGAAGCAACCTCAAATGTTTTAGGTGGAATGAGAAACCAAATCCGGCCAGATGTGCGTCAAGAAGAGTCACAGAAATGGCGCCTTGGAGAGGATTGATATTTTAAATATGGCTCAGCATGAGGATAAACAATGCTGGAAATACAGAACATTGTGTCCCAAAGGCAGCTTTAGATGGAACTCATTTCATTTTGTTATGCTCATCTCAGGAACAAGTTGGTTTTCAAACAATTTAATATCAAGACCTCAACCAAAAAGTTCAGAAGTGAAAAGCAAACTGGTACCAGCTTGTGGACTTACTGCATGTTACCAATACATTTGGTGGCTAGTGTCAAACGTAGTGAAGCATTTGCTACCAACTCAGAAACGTGCTTGCTGTATTTCAATTACCATGTTTTTTCTTGGTTTGTTTGACTTACCATTAGGAGCAATCAGCCCTTTGTGACTCTGTATATATTAAAAGCATGCTCAAAGAACTGTCTTCAATAAAGGATTCCATAAATGCTCTTCAATAACTGTAGGGTAAGAATTTCATTTTGGACACCAGACATGGAAGCCATATGATAAGGAATCAGACAGAATTTGATAATGTTATGGGTCATGAGCATTGTTTTTAGTGTGGCACTTACAACAAGGATAGTCGCTGAAATTACACTTGTAATTGAAATTGAAACCAGTGTCCATACACTTGTGAACAATAATTGTTCCTCCTAAACATCAAATTCCTACTTCTGTGGGTTTTTGAAGAACCTGAATGTTGCAGACATGTTCTGTTGTGTTGCACTTTAAAAAATATGGCATGTATATTGTGCTTTTTTATAGCGTGAATAAACAGTAATGTGCATTATCCTTTGTGATTTAGAAACTTATGCAAATTATTGAAAGGGACAGCACGTGATGAAAATCTTAAAGGAAGAAAACAACAATGCAACATGTCTTACTTTTGTTTAAACCCATTCAATGAAAAATAATAGCTTTTGTCTTCTGATCTACTGACAACTGTCATAAACTCACTATAAATACCAAGCAGTTACAGTACTGATGTTAGTAAGAGGTTTCTGTTTAGGTGAAGTATCCTAAACAGAGTACAAAAATATCATTTCAAGATTTCATTTTAAATGCTATGCAGAATATATTTTAATAATTCTCCCTTTATTTTAATGTTATATTATTACAAACAGTCGGTTTTGCCATTCTCACTACATGGCATGTTTCAAGCTCCTATAATACAATGTTTAAATGTCATGAGGGGATATTAAATACATCAGGGGTATTGGTGTTCCATTTTTATGAGTGGTTTTTTTAGTCAAAATTGGCATTGTGCCCAGCTGCATTTGGGACCCTAATTTTGCTTGTCACATGAGAGCAGGAACTGAGCACAGTTTATTAATGATGTATTGAGCAGGCAGCTGCTATGTGCTATCGTCTATATAGTAAACCCCATCCTCCAGCTTCTCCATCCCTCCTAAACTTCAACAGCTTGAGAGTGTGTGGTGATGAGCAAGTGCATCAGTTTGAAGTGTTACTGCTCTTTCTCTAAGCAGAGGCTGTGGAGGCATATCGGGTGCGTCTACACTTGTAAATTAAGGCGATTTAAGCTTGCTTAAGTCAACTTAATTTACTCTGCATCTACACTACACTTTCCTTAAGCTGCTTAAGTCAACTTAATTTACTCTGCGTCTACACTACACTTTCCTTAAGCTGCTTAAGTCAACTTAAGGAAAAATTAAGTCGACTTTCTAAAACCTCCTTTAAAGTCGGCTTTCTGCTTAAGTCGACTTTCTAACGTCGACTTAAGCCAGTGTAGACGTGGAGTACCCCTAAGTCGACTTATGGGCCTCCAGGGCTTCCCCACTGCCCTCCCTGCCAGGGTGGCTGGCACAGGGAGAGGCTGGCATGCCCCCCCAAAGGGCATGGCAGAGCCCTGCCCCTATGCCCTGCCAGGGTCCCTGTCCCCCTTTGCCCCATTGTACCTTGGTACAATGGGGCAAAGGCTGCACCCCCTGGCACTTGGCATGGGGTGCCCCCCCCGCCACTGTGGACCTGTCCCAGGTCCACCTAGCCTCTACAAGTCAACCTAGGCGTCCAGTCGATTTTGTAGGGTCCCCTCAAAGTTGACTTAAAATTTAAGTGTGGACATGCTAAGTCGACTTTGTTAAGTCGACTTAGCTAAGTCGACTTAAATTAACAAGTGTAGACGTAGCCATCATGTCCAATTGTCTGCTAAAGAGGGGGCTGGTTGAGCATCTTTGAACTTGTCTGAGCCTCTAGTGCTAGAAAGAACTGGGACACCCTCTCTCTCATTTCCCAGCACCTCACCCACTCCAGCAGACTGCATGGCTATTAGGAGCAGATACTGTTGGGGTGCAGAGAAAGAATCAAAGCTTGCTTGTACCAGCAGCTTGGTGCCTATTTGTAGGTACTAATGACTACAGCTTGATTCATGACTTAATGATTTTTAATGATCCTTTAGGGAAAGCTATCACAATTCAGCTTCTGCTTTATCATTGTTATCTGAAACAATATGTTATTTACAAAAAAAATTCTTGCATTTAAAAGTGGCACATTTTACTATTGGGTTTGTTAGCTACACTAGAATCCTCTTAATTGGGGTACCCCGTCACTGGCTGTATCAATTAAGCATCTTATTACAGCTGAGGGGAGATGCCTTTTAGCAGCTCCAAAAAAGCTGAAGTTTTAATGACGTGAATTGTAGTGAAATAGAATACTTACTATGCTTTGTCTTTTTGGGGTGGAGGTGGGGGTTATTAACTTCCTTGTGACATTATTTGGTAATAACTTTATTACAAGATCAGAGGTGAGCATTTCACACCTGGGTGAATTCATCAAATCACTTGGCGTCACTCAAATGCATCCCCAGAAGTGGAAATAGGTTTATAAGTACTATGTTGTAGCTGCAGTCATTACCATTTGCTGCTGTTAGGCTAGTGTCCCAATATATCACTCTTGCTGGTGAAGGTGTGTTCCAGTTCATTGGCATAGGTCTGTCTATCATATGCATAAACTATTTTTGACAGTTGAATTTAAAGAATGTCAATTTAGCTTTTCTTCATTTACAGATTCTCCATAATCAAAGTGTACAGATAGATGCCCTTAGAATGTATTATTTTCTCCACGGTCATACTGCCAAGGTAAAATATTATATTTTTATAAGCTCTCTTTTTCACTAAATCTTTTAATAGCACAGATTTTCAGACTTCACTTTTTCATGATTTATGCTGTCTGTTTACTGTTTGCACTTCATTCGGCCTGCTTAATAAAACTGATCTGTTTATAGGTAGCTTCTTGGTTCTCATGGGTTAGAACAGTTCTGAATTTAGGTTGCAAACACTGCACAGGAAGGTTTACATTTAAATTTAAAAAATCTAGCCTTTAAACTAGGACACTTCTTAAAATGTGTTGCTGACATGGATACCCTGGATTCTTAATACAAAAAAATGTGTAGCATATAGAAAAAAGGATTCACCAAATTGTGCTGGACTTTACTATACATGTGGGGAGCACTTTACAAAAGACACAGAATAAGGTTTAACTAAAACTTTAATTTTAGTGGGTGATATGTCTGTCGATGTAATTCCAAATCCAGTGCTGTATATCTCTGTTAGCATGATGACATCTGTGATAAGGTTCTTGCACTTGAGCTCTTCACTGTAAAAAATGCTGTTATAGTTATTAACACTTTTCATAACTCCTAATGAACTAAAATGGAGCTGAGCATACTGTGAATATGCAGATGTAAAATAACATACACAGTTCTGTTTTGCTTTCCTCCCTACATACAGTCGTAAAGGTGATTAATGACTTATGCTACCTTTAATACCGCTTAGTCTGATGCTGTCCAGACTCAAAACTATCATCTTGATTATCTTAAGTGTCTTGGCACTTAAAACGTTATAGTGGCATGTGCCCTGAAAGTACCTGGTGTAGACTAGAGCAGTCACTTTCCATCATTCTTAAAAATTTTTTCATGAACATCTCTTCGAACACAGAGGAGCCTAGAGCTGGATCCAGTCAGAGACAGCTTCCATTTCCTTTCAGTTATTCGTTGGCATTCTTTACTGGAGTTGATCCAGACACCTGAAAATATGATACCTGAATTTTAAGTACAGTCAAATGTTTTTGGTGTGTTTTGGGATATATATATATATATATATATATATACCAGTGAAAACCAGCAGTTAATTTAAATTAGGGGTATATTCCTAGACATCAGAGTTGTCACAGTAATATGTTTTTTTCAACAAGGGTATATGTTAAATAATTTTGCACCCATATTTTCATTTAGTCCCAGCCATTTCCAGCTTCCACAGTATATGCTTCTCCCAACTATTTTAACTTGCTAACAGTCTTGTTTACAAATTAAAAAATCAATTCATATTAATCATATATTTATATTGGGTTTCCTTTAAAAAAATCTAATATAGCTACACAAAAAATGAACTATGTGTATATGTATGTGTATATTTTTTACATATTTGCTGTTAAAGTAGCATTGTGGCGCTTTTTTGTATATAATTTGCCAATGTAAAGACTGTATAATCTTATGAAATAAGAAACCACTCTTGAAATTAATTAAAATATTTAATTTTCCTTTATTTTGTTTAAAGTAGTTGTGCCCTCCATCTATGTTTGAGAGTTATTTTTAGATCATAACTTATCTGCACCAGTTTTGATGTATATTTTTAGAACATTAAAATGGTAAAGGACTCATACATATAGGCTGTTCTGTTAAATATATTTAATGAGAAAGCTGTGGATTGCTATCAATACATAATAAACATCTTACTCTGTCTCAAGTCACTTTTCTATCCTAATGTATACATTTAATATAGAAAATGATCTCTCTCTAAAACAAGCAGAAATGACTGTGAGGAAAATGTAAAAGCAATTTATCTTTCACCTGACTTAGATATGCAGCATTATGTTTAAAAAACAGCAATAAAACAAACCTATGTGAAAAGAACATTTAAGGTTTCAAAGTCAAGCACTCAAAAATTAGAAAATGCCAGAATTAAGGTTGACAGTGCCTCTTAATTCAGCCCTATTGTGCACGTGCATTATAAAAGGGTCTTATGTTAACATATACTGTTTTTTTCCATGGACCCTTGCCTTATTTGATGAATGGGAATTTACTCCATACTGTTTACCCTCCACGCTCAGTGTTTGGCACAAGGTTTTTGTTATTGTACATCATCCAACCCTGCATGGAATATAAAATTATTACTTTCCTCACGACTGTGTTTATTGTGCTTTCGCTGTAACATCTAAGTGCTTCACAAACATTATACTGTATAATTAATCTTCTCAACAGCACTGAAGGAATTTTTACCTCAGTCTTTACAGGCAGGGGTCAGCTCCCAGGCTACTACACTGGGTAACACGGAATGGAGAGAAGGAGAGCAGCCCTCAGTGATGGAAGGTCAGGTTAGGGACTACTTAGAGAAGTTGGATGTGCACAAGTCTATGGGGCCGGATGAACTGCATCTGAGGATGCTGAGGGAGTTGGCAAATGTAATATAAGAGTCGTTGGCCATTTTCTTTGAAAATTTGTGGCGAACAGGGGAGGTCCCGGATGATTGAAAATGGGAAATATAGTACCTATCTTCAAGAAAGGGAAAAAGGAGGATCCGAGGAACCAGTCAGCCTCACCTCAATCCCTGGAAAAATCATGGAACAGGTCCCAAAGAATCCATTCTGAAACACTTGGAAGAAAAGAGAGTGATCAGAAACAGTCAGCATGGATTCACCAAGGGCAAATCATGCCTGACCACCCTGATTGCTTTCTTTGATGAGATGACTGGATTCGTGGATGTGGGAATAGCCGTCGATGTGATATACCTTGACTTTAGCAAAGCTTTTGATACGGTTTCCCACAGCATTCTTCTCAGCAAGTTAAGGGAGTATGGGTTGGATGAATAGACCGTAAGGTGGGTAGGAAACTGGCTAGATCATCAGGCTCAGCGGGTAGGAATCAAAGGTTCAATGTCTAGCTGGCAACCAGTAACGAGTGGAGTGCCCCAGGGGTCGGTCCTAGTGCTGGTTCTGTTCAACATCTTCATTAATGAGCTGGATGCTGAGAAAGATTGTGCACTCAGTAAGTTCGCAGATGAACCTCATGAGATTTCTTTTGGCCCAATGCTCCAATTTGTCTAGGTCTCCCTGAATCCTATCCCTAACCTCCAGTGTATCTACCATTCCCCCCCAGCTTGGTGTCATCTGTGAACTTACTAAGCCTGAACAGAACCGGCCCCAGGACCAACCCCTCGTTACTGGTTGCCAACTAGACATTGTGCCATTGATTCCTACCTGCTGAGCCTAATGATCTAGCCAGTTTTCTATCCACCTTACGGTCCATTCATCTAACCCATACCTCCTTAACTTGCTCCGCTCATCCTGGGTGCTGCCCCCTCCTCCTCTGCTCCTATTCATCCTCCAATCATTTTCCCTGGCTCTGTCTCTCCCTCTCCCTGTGCTACCTCCTCCCATCCCGCTCCTATCTGCTGCTTAGACTGCTTCTACAACCACCTCCAGAACTGGCTTCTTCCTTCATAACCTCTCCACACAACTTTATGTAGCAGGCAACAGGCATGGCTGAGAATCTAGCCCACAGTCTCCAGCTAGTTGGAGGATTCCTACATTAAATATAAAATTGAAATCTGTGCCAATTCCACAAAATCTCTAACTATGTTGTGATCTGGGAAGGACACTGGCTCCCGTGAAGAGAACTGCAGAGTTCTTATGTGGGCTATTCTTCAGCCATTTAGGATGCATTACAAAGTTGATGTGTATGGCTCTGAATTATTTTATATTAACGACTCACCTCCCACCCCGGCATTTTACTGCTTCCTGATCCTAGCAATTCTCTCCACATCAATCCAAGACCGCACCATAAGAATAGATCATTTTTGGCTTATCTGGTAGTTGGTTTTCTCAAGGAGAAGTTCTCCACCAATCTACATGGTCCTGCCTTCTTGTTCAGTGTTTTCCCAGTGGTTTTCCAGTTTTGGACTCATTCTCTAGTGTTAGAGGGAGAACAAGAGGGTAGGATGAAAGGCTGAATGATCATTTTGATCCCAGCAGTTAGCAGGGAAAAGTCAAAAAAACAAATGGCAGATAGCAGTGAAAAGCATGTAAACTATGAAGCAAATCTCTGATGAAATGAAAGTTTCCCTGAAATTATTTTCTTTCCCTCTTCAAACAGCAAAGAAAAATGTTTTTTGAACTTCTGTGGCTGTTTTAGCAGCAAAGGTTTATTACTGTGAGTTGAGAAAATAACCTACAATTTAGGCCTGTTTCAGAGCCAGTTACATTGGTCATGGCCCTGAGCATCTGCTGTTCCCATTGATTTTAATGGCATTTGTGGGGGCTTGGTATTACTAACACTGAGTCTTTACCTCCACTGTGAGTAAATCACTGACTCTTTTGACAGGGTTCCCATCATTTTACATGATCCTTCTGCGTCTGGTAGAGAATGGTGAGTAGAGAAGCCTTCCAAAAAACTTCTAGCCATTCCTAAGCTTATTAGTATGTCATGCACAATGATAGTATATAAGGAACCAAGCAAAATTGGCCAGATTTTCAAAGCTCTTAAGGTCTCTAAAGATGCAGATAAGTACTTAAGATGATTTTGAAAATCCATTAAGCCTATCCACCTCTTTAGTCACAGAGGTATTTTTGAAAATCTGGCCCTACATGACTAAGGAGCCTCACTCAGGGTCAATGAGACATAGGCAGCTAGTCTCACACAGGCTGTTTTGAAAAATTTTACTCACTGTCCTGACAAGCATACAGTCTATGATGATTTCCTCAGCAATATTTCATCAAGCTATAAGTGTACATACATTTGCAGGTGTAGAATAGGTAGCAAATAAAAGATTAGTCCAACAACTGCTGGATCCAGTGAGTGGTTGTGGGTTGGAGATATCCAGTAAAAGACTTCTGATATTGGCATCTTGCTGCTCTCATGGATGAGCGAGTCGATTGTTGCAAAGAATTAAAAGCTTACACTTCAGTTTCAAAACATGGCATGTTCTGAAGGTGCTGTGCCAAAGATACATAGAATCATAGAATAATAGGGTTGGAAGGGACCTCACGAGGTCATCTAGTCCAACCCCCTGCTAAAAAGCAGGACCACTCCCCCTAAATTATCCCAGCCAGGGTTTTGTCTAACCGAGCCTTAAAAATCTCCAAAGATGAAGATTCTACCACCTCCCTAGATAGCCCATTCCAATACTTCACCACCCTCCTAGTGAGAAAGTTTTTCCTAATATCCAACCTTGACCGCCCCAGCTGTAATTTGAAACCATTGCTCCTTGTTCTGTCCTCTGTTACCCTCGAGAACAGCCTAGCTCCCTCCTCTTTGGAGCAACCCTTCAAGTAGTTGAAGGTTGCTATCAAATCTCCCCTCAGTCTTCTCTTCTGTAGACATCTGAAACAGTGACCCACAGAGTGGTAAGAGTGTGTTTATAAAATGATGGGGTGGAAGGGTAAGGGGCGTTTAGGTCTGTGTTCTTGCATGGCCAGGGCTTTAGGTAAAGGACTGGATCCCAGCTGGTAAAAGCCAGGAAAAGCTGCATGCTGGGTAGTATAGGTGGAAAGGGGACAGGGACCGATCGCTAATCTATTAGACTTGGCAAAGTTGTAAGGAGCAATGTAGTGACTAATTGTATCAGCCTGTTGTTTATACTTAGCTCAGCCACTCCAGTGCACAAAGAGGGGCCTGTAAGGGGCTGCAGATTCAGCCAGCTCACAGAGAGGTGTTCTTTAAGTACTGCCTTACCTGCTGCTGCTGTCCTATGCCATAGACCCTCCCTCAACTCTTTTCCCACCACTTCAAGCTCTTTGGGACCATGACCTTCTCTTTGTTCTGTTTGTACAGGAGGGGCTATATACTGTCGTGTACCTTTATGATAATGTTTAACTCTTCTATACTTAAGAATTCAGGATTTTCTGGATGTATTCAGCAATACAAAGTGTTTTAGCACTAACACGGCATGTCTCTGTCTACCCAGTGCCAAGGGCATAATTTTGAGGACTAAAATAATCAGTTCATCTCATGGCCTCAAGATATTTTCGAGCTCAAGGTCTCCAGTGGGTCTATTTGCTCAATTTCTGCTGGGCTTTTCATTGTTGTTTAATATTTTGCAAGTGATGCTGAACCTTTTCTCATTTTCTGCTTGCTACTGCTGCTTCTGAGGTCTAATAGTTCATACAGCCTTCTTAAAATCAAGACGTCAATGGGCCATAGTAATCTGGTGTAAAGGGGGGTACAATTACATTGACTTCTTAGATTGTACAGTCCTTAGAGCAGGGTCTGTCTTTTTGGTTTGTGCCTGTAGAACACCACGTATATTAGACATGGCAAAGTTGTCCTGATCCATGACTGGGGCTGCTAGGTACCAATAATCAATGGAGTTGTATCTTTTACACTAGGGCTGAATTTGGCTAACTGTGGTGGACATCGACTCAGAGCATTGTTTTATTTTTTTCCTGTTCTTGTTTCCTCAGAGCTGCACTTTAGTACCATGTAGAACATTTTCCTCAATACCAGAGGTGAGGAGCCCCTGAGGACATTCTGTGGTCATACAATGTTGTTTGACATTTCTTTCTAAAAAACATCCCCAAAGTTGGAGAACATTTGTGGACATGGAAATATAAACCGGGCCCTGTCTCTTTGGACTATCCCTCAGCACCCTGCAGAAATGACAGGAGGCAATTACAGCGGAGCACATCCCCCTGCATTAACCATTAGTGCCTTTACATCATCCCTTAAAGCCTTGTGTACCATTTAATGTGAAGATCCATACTGACATAAAAAGAGAAGGTTTTCAAATTCTGTTTTCATCACAGCCCTTTTTTCCCACTGTCCTCTGATGTTTTACTGACACTTCTATCTATTAAGTGTGAAGTCCTAAGAACAGCTGTTTAGATAGTTACAAACACAGCCAGTAAATCTGATGAATAAAGTTGCACAGTCTTTGTGTTCCCTCTCTCCAAAGGATCTGAAGGCTATAGTGGATCACAGGTTGAATATGAGTCAACAGTGAGATGCAGCTATGAAAAAGGCTAACAAGGAGGTTATAATCCTACACAACTCAGCACTGCTGAAGCCTCAGCTGGCAAACTGTGTCCAATTCTGGGTGCAACACTTTAGGAAAGACATGGACAAACGGGAGAGTCCAGAGGAGACCAACGAGAAAAGATAAAAGGTTTAGCAAACCTGACCGATGAGGAAAGGTTAAAAAAAACTTGACATTTTTTGAAAGAGAAAAAGGTAGGACAAGAAGTAATGGGCTTAATCTATAGCAAGGGGGATTTTGGTTAGCTATAAAGAAAAGTTTTCTATCTGTCAGGGATATTGAGTACTGGAATGGATTTCCAAATGATGCTGGGAATTCTCATTATTGAAGTTTTTTAAAAACTGGTTAGACAAACACCTGCTAGGGATGGTCTAGGTTTACCTGGTCCTTCCACAGCCCAGGGGACTGGACTTGATGACTTCTCAAGGTCCCTTCCAGCCCTACATCTCTATGCTTCTATTACTGAAACTTGTTAATAATTCGCTAATACTCTATCTTGATTACTTGATCAATACAATTACCTCCTAGACAACAATTTGAATTTAAACCTGCTATGAGCATGGCATATCATGGAAGGTGTGTTATAAAGCACAGCAGCATAAGGAACAGGAATTTGTCATAGATTCATAAGCTTAATTTGAACTAATTTTAGTTGGTTCAAATTAGCTTAATTCGAACTAGGAAAGCTTAGTTCGAATTAGCGATCCCCATTCATTTCAATGGCCTGTTAGTTCGAACTAAGAAATTAGTTCGAATTAACATGGCCACATTGGCTAGTTATTAGTTCGAATTAAGGAAGCCCTTAATTTGAACTAACTAAAGCCTAGTGTAGCCATGGCTTTAGTTAGTTCAAATTAAGCCTCCTTAATTCGAACTAACTTGCCAGTGGAGACATAGCCATAGAGTTTAAGGTCAGAAGTGACTATTAGGTGAGCTAATCTGACCTCATGAATATCACCAGCCATTAAACTTCACCCAGTTATCTCTGTACTGAGTCCACTAAAGTGTATACATTTGGTTAAAGCACAACTCCCAGAAAGGCATCCAGTCTTGGTCTGAAAACACCAAGAGATGGTGAATCCCCTATTTTCTTTGGTAGTTTGTTGAAATATTTAAACAATGCACTGTTAAAAAATCGTGCCTTATTCCTGAATGTGCTTCTACACAATAATTAAGTCTCCTCTCAATCCTATTTTTGATAAACTAAACTGATCAAACTCTTTGTATCTCTCAAGGTATGGCATATTTTTCAGCCCTCAAAACATTTTTGTGACTCTTTTCTGTTTGATCTCCAATTTTTCAACATCTCTTTACAAATGTGGCCATCTCTAATGAAGAGGAGGTCTATTGGTCTGGGTTCTATGGGAAAATGTGGGAAGGGGAGTTATTAGAGCCCTTAGAAAAACCCCAATGGCAACACATGTTATAGAACGTTAAGAATACTTATGTGGATCTCAGGCTTGGCTTGATATTGCAAAAGACTTTATCCAAAATGTTTTGGATGCCACAGACAGGGCCGGATTATTGCAGGGGCTATAGAGGCTGAAGCCCTGGGCTCCAGCCAAAAGGGGGTCCCAGGCTCCAGCCCCTAAAACCCCAATGATAATCTGGTGCTCCCTGCCCTGCTCAGTGCTGAGAGCACTCCTGCCCTGCTGGCACTGTGGGGAGGGGGCAGAGCAGGGCCCTGGAGCCAGAGGCTGGGCTCTGTGCTCCCGCCCTGTCCGTGGGCCGGCTGGTCTGCCCACACGGACAGGGCTGGGGGTGCCAGTGCCTGCTCATTCAGCCCGGGGGCAGGGCTGGCTGGCACAGCCTCCACTCCGGCCCGGTGCAGCTCCTCAGAGCCAATGGCCCTGGGGGGCTGCATCAGCTGCTGCCACGCTGCACACCAGCCACATCCCCTCTCCTGCAGACTGGCCAGAGCAGGGCCGGGGCAGGAGTGCCCTCTGGCCCCAAGACCCCCATCCCAGTGACAGTGGGGAGGGGCACTGACCACTGTAGTGGGGCCCCAGGCAGGGGAGAGACCATGGTAGGGGACAGCCTGGGACCCCAGGCCAGTCCATCTGGACCTGGCCACAGAAGTTGTGCACGGGGGCAGGGGAGGTGAAAAGCTCTGCACCCTATGTTTGCTGGCACAGTAAGAAAGAGAAAAGAACCCTGATGCATACGGGATGGGACTGTTCAGCAGTCAAGCAGCTGTGGAAAGAGGTGGACAGCAGAGTGAAAAGTACTTTGCTCCAGTATCCCAAACTCACCTTAAAATTATATCGTAGGTTATGTGCCTACTATGCTGGGCTTAACTCCACCACAAAGACTTTGGTTCTTGTGGGCTACCGTGATTACCAACTGCATGATTTTAGAAATATGGAGGGGTACAGTAACGCCCAGAATAGAGCAGTGCTATTCACACCTGCCGGAGTTAGCAGCGAAAAAAAGAACAGCTTCCTGATGAAGAGAGTAATTATATGAATTTGAAGAATTTTGGACCCCATTTCTTACATTTGGATAAAGAATGCTGACATAGCTCAAATAATGGCAGATTTCCATCCCATCTGACCTGTGCTTTTTATTATTATTATTATAGATATCCTCACCCCAACACATTATGTCTGTAATAGTCTCTGTCGTCTGATTTTTGCCACCCCCTGGGAGCTTGTGTTAAGTTACTTGTTCACTATGACTCCTAAATCCTCTACAGAGTCATTGCTCCCCAGGATACACTCACACATTCTGTATCTATGGCCTGCATTCTCTATTCCTAGATGTATAACTTTTCATTTGATCGCATAAAACCACATTTGTTTATCAAGTGATCCAGATCACTCTGTATGGCTGCACTGTCCTCCTTGTTTACCACATTGCCAGTTTTTGTGTCAGCCGCAAATTTTATCAGCAAGGATTTATATTTGGTTCCAGATCATTGATGGAAATGTTTAGTATCATCAAGCTATTAGCATGATCCCAGAGGAAACGCATTAGAAATATCCCTATTCTACTAGATATCTCCATTGGCAACTACTTTTTGAGACTAAAACTGAGGAATAAACAGAATGTTTCAAAAAGTATTACAAATAGAAAAAAAATCTCCTACTATTATGCTCCATTTAGTGCTGTGGAAAGCTATGCTTTTAAAAAAAAATGTTTAAAAAACTAGTTTAAATTAATCAGCCATGATAGCTACAACAGACATTAAGATATAATCCTCTGAGTCCAATGTACCGACCTTTGCTGATTGAAGGTGCAATAGCATGCTTCCTATTATGCTAAATGTGGTCACAGCGTGCTATGGGTTGTGCAGTTCAGGCCCGTCGAGCGAGAGGTGTTCTTATCAGTTCTTATCAGTGTTATTCTGTGTCCAGCGCCGATATAAGCTTGGCCCCGTGCGTGAATCTCTGAAGGTGTGCTCCCTCAAGATTACCCCTGGCTCAGATCTATAAGTGGGGATTCCGTTAGCCCAGTGATCTAGAGCCTGGCTTGGATCTTAAGCAGGGACTAAGTTAGCCTGATGATCCTAAGCCAAGGTGCTCCTTTGGTGAACACTCTGGGTTACCTTTGGCTCAAATCTTTAGTGAGAACTCAGTTAACTCAGTGATTTGAAGTCTAGGCGTTACCTGTGTGCAAGAGGTAAACTGAGTCAGCTCTCACAATCAAAGAAACCAACACAACCACAGATCTTTGTAGAAACCAAGTCCATGGGGCCAGATGAACTGCATCCGAGGGTGCTGAGGGAGTTGGGGGAAGTGATTGCAAAGCTGCTGGCCATTATCTTTGAGAACTCGTGGCGAACAGGGGTGGTCCCGGAGGATTGGAAAAAGGCAAATATAGTACCTATCTTTAAGAAAGGGAAAAAGGAGGATCCGGGGAACTACAGACCGGTCAGCTTCACCTCAATCCCTGGGAAAATCATGGAGCAGGTCCTCAAGGAATCCATCCTGAAACACTTGGAGGAAAATAGAGTGATCAGGAACAGTCAACATGGATTCACCAAGGGCAAATCGTGCCTGACCAACCTGATTTCCTTCTATGATGAGATGACTGGATTTGTGGATGCGGGAAGAGCTGTTGACGTGGTATACCTTGACTTTAGCAAGGCTTTTGATACGGTTTCCCACAGCATTCTTGTCGGCAAGTTAAGGAAGTATGGGTTGGACGAGTGGACCGTAAGGTGGATCGAAAACTGGTTAGATCAATGGACTCAGCGGGTAGGAATCAATGGCACAATGTCTAGTTGGCAACCGGTAACGAGTGGAGTGCCCCAGGGGTCGGTCCTGGGGCCGGTTCTATTCAACATCTTCATTAATGATCTTGATGATGGAATAGACTGCGTGCTTAGTAAGTTTGCAGATGACACCAAGTTGGGGGGGAATGGTAGATACTCTGGAGGGCAGGGACAGGATCCAGGGAGACCTGGACAAATTGGAACACTGGGCCGAAAGAAACCTCATGAGGTTCAACAAAGACAAGTGCAAACTCCTGCACTTAGGACGGAAAAATCCCATGCACTGCTACAGGCTGGGGACCGATCGGCTAAGTAGCAGCGCTGTAGAAAAGGACCTGGGGGTTATGGTGGACGGGAAGATGAATATGAGCCAACAGTGTGCCCTTGTTGCCAAAAAGGCCAATGGCATATTAGGCTGCATCAGTAGGAGTATTGCCAGCAGATCGAGAGATGTGATAATTCCCCTCTATTCGACACTGGTCAGGCCACATCTGGAATACTGTGTCCAGTTTTGGGCTCCCCACTACAGAAAGGATGTGGACAAATTAGAAAGAGTCCAGCGGAGGGCAACAAAAATGATTAGGGGGCTGGGGCACATAATTTATGAGGAGAGACTGAAGGAACTAGGCTTATTTAGTCTACAGAAGAGAAGACTGAGGGGAGATTTGATAGCAACCTTCAACTACTTGAAGGGTTGCTCCAAAGAGGAGGGAGCTAGGCTGTTCTCGAGGGTTCACAGAGGACAGAACAAGGAGAAATGGTTTCAAATTACAGCTGGGGAGGTCAAGGTTGGATATTAGGAAAAACTTTCTCACTAGGAGGGTGGTGAAGCATTGGAATGGGCTATCTAGGGAGGTGGTAGAATCTTCATCTTTGGAGATTTTTAAGGGTCGGGTAGACAAAACCCTGGCTGGGGTGATTTAGGGGGAGAGGTCCTGCTTTTTAGCGGGGGGTTGGACTAGATGACCTCATGAGGTCCCTTCCAACCCTATGATTCTATGATTCTATGAAACGAAGATGCCAGGCTAGGCTTTATTGCCATGTAGCACAATGGCAAGCGATCTATATCAACAGATCTGCTGGCAGCATATGTGCTCTCAATGCAATGGAACAGCTCTACTGACAGTAGGACTCCCTGTCACCCCTTTTGGCTGCGTGGGGACTGAACTCCAGGGCTCCTACTTTTATACCCTCATCTGACTTTAGATGGATTGATCCATAGTCTAATAGATTCACGCAGTGATTGGTCCACACATTACTGGGCATCTCCATCCATCAAGGTGTCATGGTTTGACCGAACCGTACCTTTGTCTGGGCCAAACTATGCAAAACATCTCTCCTTATCTCCTTGGTGTTATACCGACCCAACACCACCTTCCTCAAGGTACATTCTGATTTTTGTACATATTATCAGCTTGTTTCTTGCCAATTTCAGTGAAGTCGGACTTTCACAATCTGTCTCTTGTCAGTACCTTCAGTTCAGGCCTGCAGTAAATCCAGTTCAGGCCCACTATTTTGGATTACTTTATTAGGTCCTGGGCCAGCACCTAGGTACTTCTACTTGTCTTTCTATTTTAACCTTTTACTTTCTCCTACTCTAAAGATATATATCAAGGAGCCATTAAAAGATGCCTTGTTATATTTCAATGTCTGTTGCAGGTTACCAAGAACTCATTGTGAGATTTTACGGCAAAGACATAGGGGCTGCGTCTACACTGGTAAATTAAGTCGACTTAAGTTTGGCTTAAGTCGACTTAATGTGCCCTGCGTCTACACTACACTTTGCTTAAGTCGACTTAAGCAGCTTGCTTAAGTCAACTTAAGGAAAATAAAGTCGACTTAATGAAAATTAAGTCGACTTTATTAAACCACCTTTTTACTCGACCTAAGGCTTAATTCGACTTTCTAAAGGGTAGGTAAATCGACTTAGGGCTACCCCAGGACTACACCAATGCCCTCGCTGCCGGGGAGGGCACAGGGGGAGCCTGGCATGCCCCCCAAAGGGCAGGCATGTGGGCACAGTGTGACACTGTCTGGATTTAGGGAAGCATTTATGATATTATTTTCTATGGATATCTCATAAATGGTAGAATCCATAGGAACTATGTCATATTTGGTATCAATAGAAAGGTAGTAATTTGCTGGGAATGATTATATAGTTTATGTCTAGGAATTCTATTTTGATTAGAATTTGATGTTATATCCATACTTTAACTTGTGTCATTCTGGAGAAATGTCTTAGATGGGAGGGTGTGAACAACCATTGTCTCCTTAATGTTTAGGAATTTGCCAGGTGATATGGTCCCAGGGAGTAAACTGATGAGCCATTAAGGATACAATGGTTGTATTCTTTATGTCCTCATCAGGATACTCCCTGGGACCATTCTACCTGGAAAATTCCTAAACATTAAGGAGACAATGGTTGTTCACACCCTCCCATCTAAGACATTTCTCCAGAATGACACAAGTTAAAGTATGGATATAACATCAAATTCTTAACTTCTAATCAAAAATAGAATTCCTAGACATAAACTATATAATCATTCCCAGCAAATTACTACCTTTCTATTGATACCAAACATGACATAGTTCCTATGGATTATAGCATTTATGAGATATCCATAGAAAATAATATCATAAATGCTTCCCTAAATCCAGACAGTGTCACACACTGCCCTGCCCTGCCAGGGTCCCTGTCCCCCTTTGCCCCATTGTACACAGGGGGTGCTCCCCCCCCGCCACCGTGGACCTGCCCAAGGTCCCCCTAGCCCCACAAAGTCGACCTAGAGCATCCAGTGTGGACGCTCTAGGTTGTCTTTGTAAGTTCCCCTTTAAGTCGACTTTAATTTTAAGTGTAGACACACTAAGTCGACTTAACTAAGTCAACTTAAAGTAGACTTAGTTAAGTCGACTTAGTTAAAGTCGACTTAAAAGTGCAAGTGTAGACATAGCCAGGTTCAGTAACCGTAGGGTCCCAGCATCTAGAAAATGGGAATCTAGCATAACTGCTTTAGTGAAGTCTGCCAGACTGTGCAGACTGAGTGAAACAACAGCTCATAGAAGGGTGAACTGCTCCATTCATCTCAATGGGGTCCAAGAGACACTGCTTTGGGGAACACCGCCAATCTCATCCCCCCAGAGAGCTTATTATATAGCACGAGGAGAAAAGTGCACTGAGCCCAACCCAACCATACTTAGCAGATGTATCCCGTCTACTGAGGTAAGTACTTTAGAGGGAAAGCTGTTACCATTCTTGCTGCTCCCAAATGGAGAGGGGACCTTGGTGCTGCTCCTAGTGGGAAAAGGGACCTCTGCCACTCCATGTGGGGTATAACAGGGACAGAGCCATCTGGGCTCTGCATTATAGAGTACCTCATACCTCAGATTACTTCAATCCGTCCCTCCTATGTATTGTATATTGAGAGTGAGACCAGTGGTTAAAGTATAAATTGACGGGCCCCAGAACCCTCCAAATCTCCAGGCCCCCATCCCGTATTGTCTGGGCCCCCTTCATGCATGTGTGGGCCCAAACCCAGGTAGGCATTTGCAACCACTTCTCAGTACCACATGCATCAGTTATCGCTCCATAAAAATATTTATAATTTTTATGGCGTTTATGTCTATAGCAATTATTGTCACAAACTAGCAAACACTGCACAACACAATAAATATTGTGATTAACAACGGTGGGGCGTAGGACCTGCCAGCAGCCAGGGCAGGACGGAACATGCGTTCCGCCGGATTTTTCTATTTTTAGGGGCCCCGGAACTCTGGCTCCTCAAATTTGTGAGCCCTGGAACTGTGTTCCAGTGCGTTCCCACTTACTTTAACCACTGAGTGAGACTAGCGCACCGGCCTTCCTGCACCCAAAACACAGACTTCTTACCACTAACATTAAAGGGGACAAGTCTGGCTGTTTGTACGTTGTACACACACCTGAACATATAAGCTCCTCTCCACCACAGGGCAGTGTATACCAGGGGCATAGCTATGGGTGGGCACAGGTCAGCACGGGCCCACCTGGTTGGCCAGGAGGCCCACCCACCCCCACCTGACAAAGCACCCGGCAGCGATGCAGTTTGCTGCCATGACTGTGGACCAGCCGGCAGCTGGCAGCTGTGGCCGTGAGTGGCAGCACTGCAAGCAGATGGATGGGAATGGGCTGCTCTCCGCCCTCGCAGCTTTGGCCCTGGGCAGCTGCTGCAGGGCAGGGGCCAGACTGTCTCTCACCCTCCTTCCTCCTCCTGATGCTCCAGTTGCTAGGCAACTGGTGTTTCATCAGGAAGCTTCCAGTCACATGACTGGAAGCAGGACTGGCTGTGGGGCCCACCTGGAGAATCAGGGGCCTGGCCAGAAAACAGGCTAGCTACACTCCTGGTGTTTACCCCCCAACCTGGGTCACTACTTCATGATCAAGGATTTTCAATCATGCTTTTTCATTTTCTCATGGAAATAGTTGCTGGGCCCTCATAATAACTCTTATGGCATCAAGCTTTTAAGTGTTAATGCCCTACCCTGCTTTTACTGACTCTCTGCTAACACTCATTGTACTTTGCCTTGCTGCATATGCACCTCTCCCTCTCTTGTTTCTTCTCTTGGCTGATTTCCTATTCATCCCCACTGTCAGTTTAACATTTGCACTCTCACATGAAATGCTATCACTCAGATGGTTCCTTCCTATCTTTCTCCTCTGCTTACTCACCAGATTCCTGCTCTCCCCCTTACTTCATCTGCTTGCTGCTATTCTTTGTACTATTGCCATTTCCAAATATTCCAAACATTCCAAACGTGCTTCCCCCGTATTCTAAGTGCCCATTCTTCGAGAGTCTCTTCATCTTTCTGACTCTGTCTTTTTCATTCCCACCTCATAGCCTCTTCCTTGTGCTGCTTCAAATGATTTATTGTTTCCTCTTTTCCTTTCACTATAAGCTCAATAGTTTCTGCCCACCCATTACTCACTTGATTTCTTGCATTATCTTTGTTGGTATAGCTGTGTGCTCCTGTTACCCTTCCACCGTCATTTGACACAAAAGAAATACAGGAAAACTCCGGTTTATGAGGAAGTTCAAACAGTCCCTTTACACCTGGTCAAAGTGTTGGGGATAAGAATAGAATCAATATCCCTATTTTAAAATAAGGAGATGGAAAGGATGAAGAGTGGAGAGAGCATTTGATTGGGTAGGGGTGACTTGAGCCTCCTAGAGAGGAGGGAGTGAATAGCAGGAACTTCTTGGTGCAGTGAGGGGACCGGGGGCAGGGGGGCAGTTGAATAAACTGGAACAGATACCCCCCCTCCCTCCCTGGACAATTTTTCCTCTTTCTCCACGTGTATGTAAGACTGACTCTGTGTGTGGCAATAAAGGAAATGTGATGCGGTTGTTCTTACTGCTGCAATTCTAATAACACTTTCTATAATAGAACATAACTGTGTCAGGGAAGCAAATACCCAATGTGGTTCTATTCTCAAAAGTGACCGTCGGGGGGAAACCATTATCCCAGGCTTCCAGGTTAAATGAGTAAATTGAAGGCTTTGGTAACAATCATTTTGGTGAGTTTCTCACAAAGTGAAAGACAGTCCCACACCATCAGACCAAAGATCCGGTCCAGCCTTCTTGGAACATAAAGAACTAATCATATCGGAAGCTTCGTTATAAAAGGTTTGGCCAAGATTTCAAAATTGACTTGTGATTTGGTATTTTTGGGTGTTCAACTTGAAACAATTTAAATGGACCTAATTTTCAGGGTCCTCTGCAATTTCTGAAAATCAGGCCTCTATCTGGTGACTCAAAGGGGACACCCAAAGTCATTAGTCACTTTTGAAATTCATGGTGGTTGTTCTTAATGTTACTGTGCTGCCTTTGCCCATGAATCTTTGTGACAGCAATATTCATCAGAACAGGCTGCAGGAGAGAAATTTTCAAAGGAAAAGCCTGATTGTTTAGAATGTTTTATTTGCTTCTAGATTTTAGCTCTAATCATTACAAACAATGTTGCTTTCTGGGTATGGATAAGATTCTAAAGAGTGAGTGAAAATATTTGCTATCTGGAACCTGTATCAAAATCAGCATGACCTCTATCTTCTAATTAGGTCTGTTTTATATGTGTCAGCAAAGAGGCACAGGGAGTATAAAATGTTGACTTCACTCTGTTCCTCATCAATAAGAAGAAACAGCAAGACAAAGGTGAGGTGCTTTGTGTCTCCATCTGTGTGTAAAATATCTCATCAATTTCCAATGGTATAGAAATTATTTTGAAATTGACATTTATTTTCATTACAGGTTCACAGAAGAAAATATACTGAACAGTTCGTCAGGGCCAGCTGAGCAATAGGAAGCTGTATTTCAAGACAGGCCCTATGCAAAGCTCCAATTGGAGACTTCAGTGGTTAAAACATGGCTGTGTTTCTCCATTCCCTAGAGTCTGGAAGTGTTGACTCTCCTTTGTTCCTGCCCTAGGAAAGGCAATATGTTTAGTTATTTCTGTTTTACTTGCATCCTCTTGTCCTGCTCTTTAGTGCAAAGGTCTTCAATCTGTGGGGTATGCCCCCCCAGGGAATGTGGAGGAACATCAGGGGATATAGCAAGCCTCCAGCCAGCCCCATGGAGATGGGAAGGGAGTGCTTGCCCCACTCTGCCCCAAGTTCTGCTCTGGTCCCACCCACAACATGGCTCCAGTCTCAGTTCCTGGGCCTAGCTGCTGGCCATGGTTCCCTGGCTTGGCCCCGGACCCCTTCCCACCCTCAGCTGCCAGTGCCTTGGACCACACCCACAGCCTTTGTCCTGGTGCCCAGCCTTGGCACCTGGCCTTGGTCCCTGCTGTTGTTCCCCACTCAGCCCCTGGCTGCTGAGACTCTGCTCCCAGCTGCAGCCTATAGCCCCACTCCCATCCGGGGCTGTGTGGGGAAGGTAGTGTGATGTGTGTGGAAAGGGGTAAGGATGTCATGACCTAAAAATTTGGGGACTGCTGCTGTAGTATTTCAGCACATGAACACTATGCTATCCTATCACCCGTGGATTGTATCACAGCTGCTGCCTACATAACGTGTGCATTCAGTAGGTGCAGAATGTCTCACCTGCATGGAACGGCTATTGTCAGTGGGCCTGGGGTAAGCACTAACACACTGAATCTCGTCCAAATATCTCCCGACCGGAATGCAAAGGACACCAGACTAGGCCTAGAGTAGACCCTGTCCGCATTGTGCAAGTCAGCATTAAGACTTTCCCAATGTGTGAACAAGAACTGGCCAATTCCTGCCTAGTGGGGGAAAGCAGACACAGATGACAAACATTTGCTGGTGCTCAAGCCATCTGTGAGACTATCCGCTCTAAGCAGCAGCTGCTGCTTTGATTTCTGTTTCTATGTTTTAACAATTCAGGAAATGGAGTTGGTGAAGGCCTCCGAGATGGAGCCCTTTCTATACAGGGCAACAACAGTGCTGGCAGATGCAGGACAGGCTCCCAGGCCCAAGTCAAGCAGACTGTGAGGCCTGTGGTGGCAGGAAACCCTCAGTTGAGCAGAGGCCCCTGAGAAGGCAGGTTTGTGCTGTGGGGAAAGGGAAGCAGGCAAACCCTGCTGTTCCTTTAACAGGCGTCGAGAGGGGGCTAAGCTGGGCAGTTCAAGCATCGGCAACTGTTTCTCAGCAGAGGGAAGTAACTACGGGCACATCTACACTTCAAAGTTAAGGTGACTCCATTTAAATTGACACCCAGCCCTTGCAGTAATTAAGTCGGCTGGGTTTCTCCTCTCCACGCTTATGTCAGTGGAGTGTTCTCACAAGCACAGCTTGCTTTGATGCACAGAACAGTGTGTCATGAGTAGCTATCTCACAGTTCAATGCCACATGGGATGGGATAGAGAGAAGGTCTTGCTATGGCTTCTGGTGGGACCAAATTATTATCACAATGGGGGATGGGAGCATGGCTTTCATCTCCCCGATGCAGATTCCTCCCTCCCTCCCTGATATCAATGGCAAACAAACCAATACCTTTTAGTGCCTTTTTTTGAAAGTCTGGATTAGCGTGTGGGTGCCGGGACAAAGCAGACTGGCCCTGAGCCAAATTCCTGGGGGCTGGGAGTTGGGCCCAGGCTTTGGGCACAAATTGTCCTCCACTGGACTCCTGATTTGGGCTAAAAAGCTATGTACTACACACAAGCGTGAGCCAAAATCCTACACTGCTCCTACCGTAGTTCTTTAGTCTTGGGAAGGAGGGTGGGAAAGAACAAAGCTAAAAAAAAGCTCAATTGGCAGATGGTGAGGGGTTACAAGATAATTCCTCATATCAGCATCTAAACAAAAAATGTGGTAGGAAAGTGTTATCTCTTGGTTTCCCAGGCCTGCTAGAGAAAAGTTGCAATCCCCACCCCCTCTCCCCTCACCCCTTTTCCCTTCTTTCTTGCTTGTTAAAGGAGTTTGTAGTAATTTCTTTTGTAAAGATAATATGTTTCAAGGTAAAGCACCTGTGCTCTGTAAACTAAAGCTGTAACTAACAGAGGTGGGTATAATTATATTCCTCCTATAACCATAAATGTTCAGTTTATAATTAACCCCCCCCCCCCCCCCAAAAAAAAAAAGAGTAGGTGCGCGTACTCAGCCAGGGACCTGGGGCTGCCAGGGCACATTGCTGTGAAAAACAGGTGCCGGTGCTCAGTACCATCTCAAAAAAAGCCCTGATGTTACCAAATAGGGCTTTTAGGGGTGTAGTAGATAGAGTGTTTATTTACATATTTGGGGGATAAGAAGTTGTGAAGTAGTTAACTCAGGGCTCACTTTGTCGGTTGCAAGGCGAAAGGGAACACATGAACTAGGTGCTGAACTGAGTAAACTGCTCCTTATCACTCCACCTGGTTTCGATTTTATCTGTCTTGACCCTGCAACAAGCCACGTGTATGCCTAGCCCAAGCAGCATGGAGTCCGCTCTGTTGTGCACTCTTACAAACGCTGTGCGCCTTATCCTGGGGAATTTGCAGAGCAGAGACAGAACCCACTGCATAGAACATTGCGATGTCTGTCATGCAGCTCTGCTGTAAGCCATAGATAGAAACAATTCCAGATTGCTGCTGGCTGCTCTGGCTGTGGAGCAGTGAGTGACGATTGTCCTCTGGATGGGTGCGTCGACACTTGTAAATTAAGTCGACTTAAGCTTGCTTACGTCGACTTAATTTACTCTGCTTCTACACTACACTTTCCTTAAGTCGACTTAAGCAAGCTGTTAACTCCTTGTTTTCCTGCAATTTTTGTTCTGCTGGTTTCCATTCTCTGTCTTGTCTCACTCCTTTATTTCTGAACCCTTGTGATCTTTCCACCCTCGGCCTTGGCCATGGGGAGAGTATTCTGGTCCCTCGGTTTTCCATTGTCCTAACCGTGTGTATATTTCATGCATGGAAGTCCCCTCATGGTGTCTAACAGCTCTTTCTGTCTTTCCTAACCATTCATGCATAAGCATTTTTATACTCTGATCTACACACCACATCTTCACCCACTCAGCTAAGGCTGATAGTAATGCCTGTTACATAATCTCTTGTAATAATTTTGATGATAACTCATTTTCTGTTAACTCATAGTCTACTTGCATTCTTTCTGCTATCTGTGCGGGGGCTTCTCCTGACAGTCTGGCAATTTCCTGAATGGCTGACTTTTCTGTCGGCAACTTAAAATGTTTCTGCACTTCAAGTTTAATCATCTGTTGTATGTCGTCAAATCCCACCGTGTGTGCACTTACAGAGCCTAAGAGGGTTTTAAATAACAACAGCTCCTTCTTTAAATGCATTCCTAAGGCTTGTACCGACTGCGAACACTTAACTACCCCATAAACTCATTAAAACTTTCCTTCGGAGAGGGGCCTACAGCTCCCACCAAAGCAGTTAGTGCATTAATTTTGATTGCTCCAGAATGTGGTGATAACCCACTTGGTCTAGCTTTGTTTTCTGCTATGTACAACTCCCTAGAGGACTCTGTTTCATTAGGTTCCATAGCTACACAGCATGTAAACTTTTTTACAGTCCTCTGTAATTCCTCAGCTTCCTTGTTTATCAACTCTAATACTGTCTGAAATGGACTCGGTCTGAGCATCTGTGTATCTTCTTCAATATTTCTCTCTCTATTTCCTCCCCCATGACTATCATGGCTGGACAAGTCACCTATCTCCCTGGTCCTGACAGGACGGATCTAGGTTTTGGTGTGGGTATCACTGAAACCTGGTTCTCAGCATAAGGGGGTAGTTGCAGTGCTGTAGTCTTTTTAGAAGGTTCCCCAGGTGGCAATTGGTCAGGATCATCCCATATATTTCCATCCCAATAATCTCAAATTCTTTCTTTCAATTTTGCTAAAGCTTCTTTTTCTGGCCCACAACTCTGATATCAAAAAGGTGCCCGGAGTGGGCTGGTGTCCTCTAAAATTAATTATGGGGCATGGTATTTCTCTTTTTTGCAAATTTTCTACAGCTGTCTCTGGATTTTTATTTTCCTGTTTCATCTGCTGAAGCGCAACATGTATTTGAATAGTTTGCTGGCCAGCCAGCAAGGCCTGCTGTTTTCCAATGTTCTGCCTTTAATTTACCTTATCTAACTCATTCATTGTATTTACTGCTAGCTCTGACACTTTTACAGCATGCTCTCTTAACCATTTAACAGCTATGGTCATCGTTTGGAGTACTCTACATTTTTGTACTCATCATTATTTTTCAGAGCAACCCTCTATCCCATTGTTCTACATATACTGATCCGTATCGACCCACTCCTCTTTTTTAACTTCATAAGGCCCTCCTTTACTTACTAACCAGAATGCCCAAAAATAATCAAATTCCATCGAGATTTGAAGGGAGGGGAAAAGGGGATTACTGAGCTCAGAGTTTTCTGCCATGTTAGATTGTGATTCCTACAGAGGACAGCTTGTTTACTCACCAGTTCAGCATTTAGGGTCACCAATGTTGTCAGTCAGTCAGTCAGTCGTTAATCAGGCGGCCAGCTGACAGGTTGTTAATCAGTGGCTATGTGCATGAGCTACCCATGTGTAGGCTGCCCCAGTCTGCGCAATTAACCAAGACACCCCTTTACAATCAAATGAATCAACATGGCCACAGATCCATTGAGAACAAAGGTATTTGGCTAAGTTTATTGCAGAGAAGCATGATGAAAAGCAACTTACAACTTACATGTATACTTCACATACGTGTGCCCTGATGCAATGGAACAGCACACTTTGACAGCAGGGTTGACTGCCATTCCCTAGGCCAGACAAAGCTATCCCTCTGACCTCCATTTTTATACACTTTCATGGACAGGTTTCTCTCTGCTCCGTTAGGTAGGTAGTTGCCACTCTCTGATGGTATCTAATCCTACTCATTACTGGACCAAAATACATCAATCCATGATAGTATTATGGCATTTGACGTGGTCAAATAGTCCCTGTTAGCTAGTGCTACTGCCTTGATGCCTCAGTACTTTCTATTTATAGCTTCTTGAAGTAGCAAAATAATAGGTGCATCTGAATCTTAGCCAGCTACTGTTAATTTCCGTGACTTCTTACTGACTACTGTGATTTTGCACATCTTTGATCATACTTTGGATTTGTATCCTAGCCTTGTTTTTCAGGCCTCAGGACTCATCTTTGGGCTGTTATCTTAGCCTTATGTCTTAGGCTACACCTGCGTTGGCCCATGATTCAGAATCCTGGTAGGTATCCATACTGCTTGTGAGGGGAGTGATGGAGTTGCTGCCAAGAATCACATGCGGCTTATATTAGAAGTGGCATGTCTATGGTGGAGAACCAGAACCATTGTTCACTTCCCTTGTCTTATGGTTTGCCTACTGAAGCTATTTGATTTTCGTGTGGCACTGCTGTATATCCCTGATGTAGCCCTTCTCTCCCATGTCCTACATGATCTTTTCATAGCTATCTACATTTCTTTTGATTGGATTGGAGCTGGGTCTGCATAGGCTCTTCTCTCCACAGACCAATAAGATCCACCTCTTATCTACTCCAGGCTGGAGCATGTTTGGGGTATTCATTCGCCATGGCCAGTTCTGCTGGCCAGCTTTCCCACACAGATCAAATAGTAAATGGGATTTCAAAATTTCCTGGGACTTGAACATAGGGGCTCTTTCCTCTTCCTGGTTGTAGAGCAGCAGAGTTGAAAACAATCTCCAAAGCAGTCACAGATGAGCATTGAGGGACACCTCCTGGAGGCTAATTCAGTTGACTTAAGCAATGCTGCATCTACACCAACTCTGACTAATATCTGCAGTATTTCAGCCATTCAAGCATTCTTCTCTGGGCTATGCCAGTCATGGCTTCACCTTGCAGGTTAATAATAGATACACCCCAATCCCAAAGTCCCTTTGAAGTTTTCATTCTATGATATGCAGCCTTTGACACTAACTACTCTCAAAAAGTCCAGACCCTCTGTCCCCAAAAGGTGCAGCATACTCCAGTTTTACCTTAAACCTCCTACGATGAGGTATCCACCCCATACAGCACTGGAAGGGGTTAAGATGGCCAGGTAAGCCTATTAACTCCATAGGATGCCCATGGAAGAAGAGCCCTGGGAGTAAGGAGTTGATTGTAAATAGATTTAGCTGGGAAGCTGTAGGCAAGGACTCATAAAGCCAGGAAGCTGGCAAAAAGACAAGGATTGCTGTTAGGGAAGGACTTTCAAATCATTTGTATGTATTTGATTTATTCCTTTAACAGTTCTCTTATAGTTTGTTTCTTCTTTGTATAATAAACCTTTAGTTTTAGTTACTAGAGGATTGGCTGGCAGTGTGGTACATTGGGTAAGATCCAAATTTGTATTGACCTGGTAACGACTGATGGTTTGGGGTCAGGAGACTCTTTTTGGTAAACAAAGAGCATAGAGTTTTAAGTAACTTATCTCTTTATTAGAGCCAGGGGGTAATTGAGAGCCAGATGCTGAAATGCACTGGAGGGGATTATTTATATTTGGTTGTAGCTTCAAGGTAACCAGAGTGGGGAACCAGATACATTGTTTGTTTGCTGGTTGGAAAGACTGACTTCAGTGTCACCCAACAGGACTGAGAAAATCTACTCTCCTTTTTATAGCCTGCCTGATCTTGACATTTTTAGGTGGCTACCCCAGGCACAACAGGGTCATAAGAATAATCTTCATTACCTATGGGGCTGGACTGAGCTGGAATCAGTGTTCCTTTTGGTAATAATGGAATTTGTAGTAATGGTCCATGTCCTATCACAAAACGGCTACTGTAGTATGACTGGTAGAAATGTCAAAAAGAGGAGTTTGGTTTTCTAATAAGGCTTGGATTTGAAGGCTTCATGTGATTAATAGGGCTTGTCACCCAGTGTATTTCTTCTGTTCAGGGAAAGCCAGAAAATCAGATGATCTAAATTAGAGATGAATAGTGAAAGGACATTGTGGCAAAAAACCACATTGAACAACATTGATCTCTTTAAGACGTGTTTGAAGATGCAATGAAATAAACAATACTGGTTGGTAGCCTAGGCTAGCAAGCAGAACCTGAGAAACTGCTTCTTTGACCCATGGGGGAATTTTGTGTCCCCTGTAGGTGACTGGTTGATTCCTTGAAGCATGAGATTTTTTAGGAGCATAACAGGCCAATAGGATCTCCCAGACCTTGTCTACGCTGCTGCCGGTTTTCGGCGGCAGTCGAAGGGAGATACGCACAGTACGTAAAATACCTTGCATATCTCCGTTTGACTTAGTAACGCTGCCGTACACACAGCGCTAAGTCGAACACAAATAACGCAAGTTCGACTTAGCGCTACTCTCATTGCCGGGCTGGAGTTAATAAGTCGAACTCCGGATTGCTTGAGCGCGTCTTGACTGACGCCTCAATCGAACCCAGAAGTTCGAACTGATGGCGGCAAATTTGCGGCCATCAGTGTAAACATCGCCTCAGATCTGTCAGGCCCCCTCCCCCACATCATACAATCCCACTCATAAGTTTGTCCAGCACTGTAAAAATGAATTGTTTTCTCTCACAACTCCCTTTGGGAGGCTGTTCTGGAAGCTCACTCCTCTAATGGTTAGAAGCCTTCTTCTAATTTCCAGCTGGAATGTATTCATGGCCAGTTTATAGTAATTTGTTCTTGTGACAACATTGTCCTTTAGTTTAATTAGATCTTCACCATCCGTGATGTTTACCCCCATGTCATGATAGATTTACAGAAAGCAATCATATCCCCTCTCAATCTTTGTTGCTAGGTTAACCAAACCAAAATCTTTGTCTCCTCTTGAAAGACAAGTCCTCCATTCCCCTGATCATTCTGTTGGCTTTTCTCTGCATCTGTTCCTGTTTAAATTAATCTTTCTTGAACATGGGTGACCAGGATTTTACACCGTCTTACCGGTGCTTTGTACAATTATATTAATCCTCCTGTGAGGATGTATAGTCACCTCAAAAGTGTTCAAGTGGCCATTCTACAAGTTTTATGGATTTGCGTCACCCAGTGAGGGAGCAGAAATGAAACAATGTGCCTTAGGTGGTTAGTCACACAGTACAAATGATCAACTGCAAATACTCAAAGCAACTGTCTTAGGTCAGTCATTCAGTAGCAGCTGTAGGCTACAATATGTTCATATAAAACATTCAGTGATAACTTCAAAAAGAGAACAGATTCTTATGCTAGAATCTGTTTGCAGATAAACAGAAAAGAGCAGCTTGTTTTGTGAAACAAATGTGACTGAATGATCTAATCTATATTGGTATAGCTCGCTATCAGTCTGTAGTTGGTGAAAGTAATTGCAAGACTATTTTCTAGAATAGAAATTCAATGAAATTACTGAAAATGAATATGTAAATTTAATATCCATTTAGAACATTGCAAACATGAATTTGATATATTTGACTGTGTAAGGATTTGTCTTGAATAACGCTGTAGTTCTTCTTTCTTCAAGGAGAACTGGGGACTGTCAAAGGGACACCAACACAAACTGCAGTTTAGTCCCAAAATTTATATGTAAGCACACAGACTGTATTAAACTAACATCAAGATTGCAAAAATAATGCATTCAAAAGTTAGGAAGTATTAAAATTAAAGTTACTTGGGTTGGGAATCTTCTGCCCTTTTTACCCAAGCTTGACCCCCTTCTGCTCTGTCCCTCTAATCTGTCCCAGTCTTGTTTCTTCCCTACTTCTGGCTTCTTGTCCTAGACAGTTCCCATCTGCACTCCTCAGGCTTCTCATCTCAGCCTCCCTCCTGGGCTCCTCATTGAATTGGTGTTCCCCTGCTTTGGCTTCTTGTCTCAGTCCTCTCCTCGCTTACAGACAACCCCCCAACCTTAAACAGATGCTCACCAGCAAGTACAGACCTAACAACAGAAACATTAATGCAGGCACATATCCCTGCAACAGACCCACATTGCCAACTTTGCCTACATATCTACACAAAAGACACCATCACAGGACCTAATCAAGCCAGCTACTCCATCAAGGGCTCATTCACCTGCTCATCCACGAATGTGATTTACACCATCATGTGCCAGAAATGCCCCCCCGCCTTATATATTGGACAAACAGGACAGTCTCTACACAAAAGAATAAATGGACACAAGTCTGACATCAAAAATCACAATGTTCAAAAACCAATAGGGAAACACTTCAATCTCTCTGCTCATTCCATTGATGACTTGTTAATAGTGTGCTCAAACAAATGAATAACAAATTGCAGCTTCAAAGAGAAACTGCCGAATTGGAATTTATATGTAGATTCGACTCTGTTACCTCAGGGTTAAACAGACTACGGATTTTTTTCTCATTACAACAGGTGATCTGACCTCACCTTATGTTGTTCCCCAATGTTTGAATCTTAACAACATCTACTTTGATTTGCTGTTACAGCCTGACCTGATCCTGTGTCATACTTCCCTGCATTTAATTTCCTCCTATTCTGTAAGTTCCCCAACTTCAAAGCATCTGATGAACTAGGATTTTCTCCCACAAAAGCTCATGTAACAAATAAATTTATTAGTCTTGGAGCGTCTCAAAGAAAATAAGAATTGTTTAAAATGGGCAAAACTTATTTTTTTCCATAGCCTCATTCTAGGAAACAGAGAAATCATTTTTATTTGAAATGTCTCAGGGAAATCCAGCCTGAAGCAAACATTTGGGCTGAAATTTTCTGTGTGAAACAGTTCGTTTGGTAAAGTTATAAGAAAATGAAAACAGGATCTTATAATGGGCAGTATCAGCAAATGCTTTCACTGAATTTGTTTGAAGTTTTAGTGAAAGACTTTTATTTCAATGTACAGCTTCTGAAACCCAAACATTTCAGCTTCGGCCAGTGCATGGGAACTAGAAGGAGAAACTGACTGGAAACCAAAGTGAAACTGAATCAGGAGAGTGAAATGCAAAAAGTAAAAATGCTGCATAAATTATGAAATTTGATATTACTTTTAAAAAATTCACTATTATGATTTACATCTCATGTCATAGCAACTTCATAATCAATGCCAAAATAATCGGTCCCACCCTATTGAATAAGCTGTTATACACAAGACCATTCAAAATAAAAGTCCTCCCCCTCTAGGGGAGCTTTGGGTTGGATGACTTAATTCTTTACTCTTGTATGAAGTCTTTAGGTTCTGTGTAAAATTAGGAGTATGTAGTGAAGAGCTTGCTAGAGCTAGTTAGCGTATGAGTGGAATCTGCGCTTTTTTTTGGCTTACTGGATAAAATAACTGTTTTACTGCACCAGAGAATAATTTCTGCCTGTGGCTTGTTCTATCACAGGTGGAAGTGTGGTAGTGAATAATTAACTAGGATGAGCCAAGTACCAAAAAGCCTCTTCCCCAATACAATCTGTCAGATTAGCAAGGGTTAAAGTGCTATACATTTGTCGATTAGGTAGCAGAAGGGAGACCATTGACTTGGCACTCCATATTGTACATGAACGTATGATAAGCAATACAGTAGTTAATAATAATTAATAATAAAGCCCAGCAATATATCATGGTATGATGGTTTTGCAAACTTGATGGTGGTTGATCTGCTGGATGAAAGAGCCAAGTATATAGCTGTATTGCTTCACGTAAGCACATGCTGCATATTGCTATCTTGCAGTGCCAGAGGTGACTGAAAAACCAAATAGAATAGTGTTTTGTGAATCCATTTGTTTTGGGTACAATCTGTTACCAGTTCTCAGTAAAATGGGAATTTCTAAAATAGAAGGATCCAAGGTTTTGGCAAACAAAGAGCATCATAAAGATTTAGTGTGTTGTCTGCCTTCAGTTTCAGTGACAAGTGTTGTAGCAGGATTTGTTGCATGGATAAAAGTAGGGCATATGGTTACTTTAATAATTATTAAGCATAACAATTATAATCCAAAACAGAATATACAACAGGGCACTGTGCCACCAGGATCATAAGAATTGGAACAATACCCCCAAAACAACTCTACCTCCCCTCTACTAGTACCCTAATCACAACTCCTGAGTTAAAAATATGGATATGCTGATCTAAGTAAATGATTATTCTGCGAGTTCTGGCTCAAGGACACTTTCATCTGACTAATATTTTTAATATGCCAACTGCAATGCTTCACAAACTATATATATATTCATCACCATGAAAATGCAGCCATTTCTGGGAGGAGGCAGCATTTAAATCAGTGTTGTATATGTGTTGTATGCTAGTGAAGAGAAATCTTAGCCAAGGAGTAGAGCTGGCCAGAGAACACCACCTCTATTTAGTGGCAACTTCTGAGGTCTTGACATTTTGTTTTCACTCAACACTGGAATGAAACCAAAACCTTTTAAATGCTTCACCAACATGAAACTGTCAATGTCTTTTTTTTTTTTTTTTAATTCAAAACCTGAAGTTTTTAAATTGGGGAGAAGTGTCCAAATGCCCGAGCATGTATGATTAGGGCACTGACCTGGGACAGAGGGAAATGTAAATTGAAGGCCTTCCTCTATCTCAGTGATTCTCAATCTATTTACTATTGTGGGCCACATCCCGCACTACCTTTATGGCCCTGAGGATGCGACACGGGCTGCAGCTGTGCCCTGATTAGGCCACAGCTTGAGAACCACTGCTCACTGATTCAGAACAGAGTTTTTTTCATCCCAGGCTAGTGCTCGAGCCACCAGACTACAGAGCGTGAACATCTGCCGTTCTAACTCTCTTGGCACTTCAATGTGGGCTTTTCTGAAATGGCACATTCTGACAGCTGCAATTTCTTGGAAATGTTCCATCTAGCCCTACAGTTTAGAAGTACTTCCATGGTGCCCCCTACCCCTGCCATTATGGTAGTATCTGAGTACCTCACACCTTTAATATATTTAGCTTCATAACACCCCTTTGAGGTAGGATCGTGCTGTTATCCCCATTTTACAGATGAGGAAGAGAGGACTAGAGGCTTGTCTAAGGTCACACAGGAAACTGGGGGAAACAGAGAATTGAAATGATAGTTCCTAAATCCCTAGTACCCTCACCACCACCAGACTACCCTTTCTCCTTTCACTCAAAAGAGGGTCTTTTAAACGGGACACTTCTTCTAATGTCCTGTCCCTTTAAATGGGGACAATGTTTCAGTCAGTTCCCCCTGTATCTGTTTCCTTCTTGGCTGGGTACAAATATAGCAGTCCTCAATTTATCTCAGAAGGCTGAATTGGTACTGCTAGGATGTGAGCATCTGGCTCAAGGGAATTTGGCTATTGCTTTGTACAACTGATGGTTAAACTACTACTCTGTCCCCTCAGGCTGATGAGTTAGATGCATCAGACGTATGCATAAGAAAAATATTAAGCCTTGGTGAACAAAGTCATGCATGCAAGTGAAATATGCATTTTTGATGCATGATTAGGCACTTGCACTGTAAATCTTGATTCATAGAGACAGTTTAATGAAGAATTGCCCTGAACTTTGGACGGTGAGAAACTCCCAATCTATCCTACACCTCTACAGTAAAATGCATTAATAGAGTACAGAGGCTTTTTTCCCCCCTTAGGGGTTGCATCTGTATCTACTGGGAGCCCTGCAGATCCTCTACCCATATTAATTTTGCTTTGCTTCACCTGCTCCCTTGGTGTCAGGTCATGAAGAGCATCCTCAGAACTGGCTGTTGGGATTCTGGTGCTGGAGACCCATTAGCAGAATGTGCACACACACACATACATACTCTTCTAAATCTTTTGCTGTTCTTAATATTTTTCTGCTCCAGGGAATTCCCTCTTTTGTCATACTGGCAGAAAGCCTTGAGTCTCCTTGGCTGTCTGCACTAGAAAAGTTGTCGACTTTTGTTAAGTTGACTTTACTAAGTTCGACTTTAAGTCGCCTTAAAATCGATCTTATTAAAGTTGACTTAACAAGTGGCAACACTTTAAGTTGACTTAATCCACTTTAAGTCGACCTAACTGCCCTTAGGTTGACTTAATGAAGTGGACTTATGTGTCCACACTGGGGTTAGGTCGACCTAAGGAGGCTTAAGTTGATGTAATGAGTGGTAGTTATAAAGTCGACTTAAGCTTTTATTAAGTCAACTTAAGGAATTTCTTAAATTGACTTAATGAAAGCCCAGTGTGGATGTGGCTTAATTTAAGTCGACTTAAGCCTCCTTAATTTGACTTAAATTGCCCGTGTAGACATAGCCCTTGGCATGAAGTATGGCTATGTAAGATGCCTTTCGTTGCCTGACAGCTGCGGCAGTAGCTACTGAACAAAGCAAGATACCCCTTTTCTATCATAATCTTGCATACAGGACAAGAGAATGGAACTAGGAAGAATTCATTCTGCTCTACCTCATGGAAGTGCAAAGCTTTGCTTTTGCATGATGAGTTGTTGACTAATGCTCCTTTAGGGCCAAATAATGGCTTACTATGGGAAAATCCTATTTAGAAAACTTCAACTGTCTGAGATACTTTGCAGCTGGAGGAGTGGGGTCTGCCTTCCAACGGAGTGTGACTTTCCAACTCTGCGTAAACCCTGAGGTCTGTAGATAAAGTTCTGGCCTTCTGTACAGTGCATGGGAGATTCATGCAGGTGGCCAATTCCTTCCCTCACTCCCTGGTAATATACCTGCTCTCAGTATGGCAATGTCCTTCTGCAGCCCAGCTCATCTTCCTGCTCCATGTGTGGCCAGGAAGAAGATGCAGAGCAAGAACCCACAGGAATTAATTCTGACAAGGAGAATATTAACTTGCATGGGTATCTCCTTGATGGTGCTATGTAAAATGGCTTTCCCCCAACATATGGCTCCCCATTTAGCCTCTTGGTGTTGCTCTGCATCCATTCAACGCCCAATGTGTGGGGCAAGAGGAAGGGGGATGATCCCCTTTCAGCTTAGTTCCTCTGTGTATAAAAGAATTTTGGTCACTTGAGAGTAGATTTCCACCTTTTTCATGCACTGTTGTGCTTAAAACAGAGCAGGGATTTTAAGGCCCTTTAATTAATATATTCTTACTGGGCACACTAGTATCCATGAAAGCTGATCACTAGCAGTGATAATCTCAATATCAGAATATTCATCCCAGGAAGCTGATGTTGAACCAAAAGATAAGAGTACAGTTGTGCTGGCAGCAATCCAGTTTGCAGCTTAATGTTCCTATGACTTTCTGAAGTTGGGCCCTGAGTACTATCACAAAAAAAAAAGCCCTGATTATAGCTCCATTAACTTCAAATTAGCTTGATTTATGTCAGTTGAGGATCTGGTCTTTAATCTCTTTCAAGAGAGCAACTTTGGCAGGAGGATAAGGACTACTTGGCGCTCATATCTGCTCATCACTAGTGCTGGTCAGGAATTTTGTGACGACATACTTTTGTTGAAAAATGCCATTTTGTGAAACAAAACCTGTTTGTGGAACAGGATCAGGTGTGATGAATTTTCCAACTTGAAGAAATGTCAACTTTCAGAATTCCAGAAATATTTTGTTTGGACATCTTCAAAATTTCCCAGTGTTCTGGTTAAAAACAACTTTTTGTTAAGAAATTTAAATGAAATTCTTAGAAAAAGAAATAAAGTCCAAATAAAACAAAATTGTTTGGATTCTATTGAAACAAAACAACCCCATCCCTCCCCTGCTGGATTGATTTTTTTTTTTTTTTTTTTTTTTTTTTTTTTTTTTTTTTTTTTTTTTAATTTATAGATATTACTGAGGTTTTGACTTTTCATCCCAATTTGAGTCGGGGAAAAAATTTTGAACTTTCAAAAATATTCATGGCACAGGAAAACTGTTTCCTATCTTGCTCTGTTTAGCATTCCACCAGTACAGGATGATAGAATCTTTTCACTCCATGGAGTCCTATAACACTTTTAAAGACTAACAAATATATTTAGCGCATGAGCTTTCATGGGAGAAAATCCCACTTCGTTAGATTCTTGAAGGTGGAGAATTGTCTGACGAAGTGGGATGTTCTCCCACAAAAGCTCATGTGATAAATAAATTGGTTAGTCTTTAAAGTGCCACCAGACTCCTTGTTTGTTTTGCTGAACTAGACTGACATGGCTACCCCTCTGGAAATTCTCACTCCATGACTCCCTTATGTGCATATGCAGGCTGCACATCTAAGTGGCATTAAAAAAAAAAAATGATGAATCCTTTCAGGAAAACGTTACCAATGAAGTGTTCTCAGATTATGTTACTGACAGTGTCTGCTACCGTGTAGGAGAAACATACCTGAAATAGTCAAGCTAAAAGAGAGTGTGTCAGACAGATGGGAGCAAAGAACCGGCTGTGTTTTTGGAGATGATGGGTAAGCAGTAGACTCTTACTAAACAGATGAATTGCCCTGTAGGGACCAGCTCTGACAATGTGTGTTATGAAACAGATGGATGAAGATTCATGAAAGAAAATGCATTTCAATTAATTACCAAAGGAGAGGCTCTCTAGAATGTGTGGTATGTGTGAAAGATTAGAGCAAGGATTGATCACAGGCCTTGGTTTTTGGAGGAAACATATCTTATCCTCATTGAATTTTTTCTAGGAAGATGCCTGCAGTGCACAAGATTCAGCAGATGGCTTGGGTGAACAGCAAGGCTTTTGGGGTCTTTTTGCAGAATTATTGCTTTAAATGATGCTCTGGAGATGGCATTCGTTGTATCTGCTTGAATACTATGGAGCACTGAATAAATTTATCCTCCTTTTATAGGCTTTTTTCGCATTACAACCTTAAAGCTATCTGCAGCCATGGAGGGTGTAGAAGTGACTTGTTATACTTGTGACAATATAAGAAAGATAATTTGGTCAGATAAGCTGTCTCTTGTAGGCCCTAAAGTAAAAGGATATATGTATGGGTCTTAGAGAGAATAGTTCAGAGGGAAATTACTGCTGGAGTTAAAGATTTCAGGAAGACATTCTGATATAATTATCAATGTACTGCTACACTCTGTAATGTTCTCAGATGTGTAAATCACTATCCTGTGATGAGTTATTTTGCCGAACTTTGTTTATGTATACGAAGGGAACACTAAGGTCAATTGATGTGTTAAGACACCCAATGTTTATTGAAACTTTTTGTATGCTAAGGACGAGAAACCAAGTAAGCAATTTCTCGAGGCCAGGAAACAGCGGGGCCTTTGCCTTAGAATTTATGCTTTACTTAATCAAATGGAATGTTGTAGTTAGTAAAATTTGTTAGTTTGTGCGATTGAGGAGTGAATGTGAATGAAGGTTACAACTGATAAGAGGATGCAAAGAGAAGTACGCTGGTCTCTGAAAAGGTTCTTTTGTGATCCAGGTGGCTGAAAAATGTGGGAAAGTTAACCGCAAAGAACGGAGGAGTTAACCATCAAGGCAGGAATGAGAGAAAGTGTGAAACAGGGATGGAAGGATAACAGAAACATCATATTTGTTACATCTAAGAGTGATGAATTGTCACTTGAAACATGGGAACAACATGACGCAGCAATTTCCATAGACTTGTATGTGGTTTGGCTCTTAAAAAGGATGAAGAAAATCAAGGATTTGGGGTTAGTTCTGCAAACTCCAAGGAGCATTGTATCGTGACTGACTGGACCCAGCTCCTCTCTTGAGCTCATCCACCGGGCCACTGGCTTGACTCAAGCAATATTACGGCTGGTAACTATCTCCCTCCTGCAGAACTCTGTGACAGTATATGGTGCATATGCCTTATATTGCTATTTTGAGCTATTTATATTCACAATAAATGCAGCATAATGACTTTTCCCATGAATAAGATCTCATTGATCATTTATTAAGTAGAACACTATGGCTTTTCACTCAGCCTGAGGAGCAGTAATGCTGCACAGAGGAATTCATTCTTCTTTTGTCTGATATATTAAGTGGCACCAGTGCTCCATGACTGTGTCTGCCACAAACAGCCTGACACTGAGATCTTGTCCTGTTCCAGAGCTGCTTAGTGACTGAGTTGAAGTACATGGATAAGATGGAAAGTTAAGTCCAGTCCCTTCACTTGCCTCCATGGAGTGTTCTCACCAGGAATACTGTTTCTCCTTCAGTAAAAGAAATGGGGAAGGGAACAAGATTTAGACATAGGAATGCTCATCCTTGCCCTAGAGTAGAGCTTTATAGATGGCTCTTTTCCCCAGAGGGGTAGCTGTGTTAGTCATGTACAGCAAAAACAACGAGAGTCCTGTGGCACCTTAAAGACTATGCCCGAAGAAATTTGTTAGTCTTTAAGGGTGTGTCTACACTTACAAATTAGGTTGATTTAAGGAGGCTTAAATTGACTTAATTTACTCCATGTCTACACTGGGCTTTCCTTAATTCGACTTAAGCTGCTCCCTAAGGAAAAGTTGGTTCGAATTAATAACACCTCGTTTTAATTGGAACTAGCGCTTAAGTCGACTTTATTAAGTTGACTTAAGCCAGTGGAGATGTGGAATAGTGCCTAGGTGGACCTTTTTACGTTGACTTAAAATGTTATGTTGACTTAATAAGGTCGAAAAGGGGCCACGTCTACACTTGAAAAGTTGTCCACTTCTGTTAAGTCGACTTAATAAGGTCCACTTTAAGTCAACCTTATTAAGTCGACTTAACTTTTCAAGTGTAGACATAACTTAAGATGCCACAGGACTCTTGTTCCTTTCCCCAGAGTTTTTTGTGGAGCATTGTGCTATGGAAGAAGGGGCCCCTCAACCAAACAGATCCATCAGCCAGTCTCCCTCACAGACAGACTCTTGGCCTCCCCCACCTGGGGCCCCAGCCCCCCACCACAGTCACCTGTGGGCGGGTCAGTGCTGGGGGTCTTGGGGCTAGAGGCCGCTCTCCACCAGCCCTGATCTGGCTGGCCTGCCCCTGGGGGCAAGGCCGGCTGGTGGGTGGTGCGGCCTCCAGTGCGGTCCTCCAGGGCTACAGGCCCTGGAAGGCCGTGCTGGAGGTTGTACCGCACACAAGTCAGCCCTGCCCCTGGAGTGGAGGGAATGTGAGCCGGCCTGCTCCACCTGCGGGGATGGACCAGCTGGCCCAGGGGTGAGAGCACCGTGGAGCCCATCCTCTTGCTCCAGGGCCCTGCTCCCACAGTACCAGCAGGGTCCCTCCGAGCACCCCCTAGACTCCTCTGGCACTGTGGGAGATGAGTGGGGCAGTGGGGTGGGAGTGGGGAATCATGCAGAGGCCCTAGGGGCTGGAGCTGGGGGCTTCAGCCCCTATAGCCCCTGCATTGTTACAGCCCTGCCTGATAGCTTTTGCTTGCCCAGGGAACAACAAAGCTACAGTTAACTCCTTCTTTACCACTGATTAGCTCTGGTTTTTGCCTGTCACACCATCTCACTGTGTGATTTGTTTTTAAATGGGGGATGGGGAGAAGCAATATTCTTTCCTAACTCTAGCTGATGCTAATCCTACCTTAACTAGTGTTTGCTTCAGGTTCTCTTTGTCCTTTCAATGGCCTCTGTGAAGCTTATTTGTCTCAGTAACATCCTGCAGCAGCAAGCTTTTCATGTTAATATATTGCGTAAAAGCCACTTTTCATATCAGAATTCATTACAAATTATACAACTCTGCTGTTATCATAGGTATCAACAGTATGCTGCACAAGATGACTTCACTTTATTCGGAAAGTATTTGCATAGATACACACCGTATAGAATTATTTGAAACTTATTTTAATTAATTTTACTGCTAACAAGTTACTTTGCTGTTGCTATTGTGAATCTGCTCAAATGATTTTTGGAGAATCTTCTATCCTCTTTGGAACAATCAAATATATGATTTATTTATATGTTCCTTACTACTTTTTAAGACCTGGTGCTATTACTGCTGATAAAATTAGAGAAATCTAAGGTGCCAGTCCTCCAAACTTTTGAGTAACTTTCAGCATGTGAATAGTATTGAATATGAGCTGTATTGAACTCAATGGGTGTGTCTACACTTACAAATTAAGTCAACTTAAGAAGGCTTAAATTGACTTAATATACTCCGTATCTACACTGGGCTTTCCTTAATTCGACTTAAGCTGCTCCTTAAGTTGAATTAAGGAAAAGTTAGTTTGAATTAATAACACCTCGTTTTAATTCGAACTAGCGCTTAACTCAACTTTATTAAGTCGACTTAAGCCAGTGTAGATGCGGATTAGCCCTAAATCAACTTTAAGTCGACTTAAAGGGCTTTAGGGCTCCCCCACTGCCCTCCCTTCCAGGGTGGCTGGCCCAGGCAGAGCCTGGTGTGCAACCCACCCCCCCACAGGGCAGGACAGAGCCATGCCCACCCTGCTCCTATGCTCTGCCAGTGTCCCTGTCCTGCTCAGCCCCCATTGTACCCAGGTACAATGGGGCAAATGCTGAGCCCCTGGCACTTGGCAAGAGGTGCCCCCTGCCACTATGGACCAGTCCCAGGTCCACGTAGCCCCTATAGGTCAACTTAGGCATCCAGTGTGGACGCTCTAAGTCGATTTGGCAGGGTCCCCTCTAAATTGACTTAATTTTTGAGTGTAGACATGCTAAGTTGACTTAAAGTCGACTTAAATTAACAAGTGTAGACATAGCCTCAGAGCCCTGTTTCTGGAGTGAGATGAGTGCATGAGACTCTTGGCTTTCACTTACCAAAATAAAAAAAAAAAATCTAGCCCTTTTTGTGGAGAAAAGCTTGTAAACTTGACCCTCAAGGCAGAAAAGATCCTTACTTACCACTTTAAAAAAGCTTGATTCTTCTTGGAGCTGACTCATGGAATGCTCATGGTTGTCTGAATTTATAATCTTCTTCCAAAATAATAATTCAGATCTGGAGCTTATAGGATGACTTGGGACTGTTGGAATAGATACTAGGGATTTATAATAATTGTCTGTAAACACCAAGTCTCAAAGAACCTATGTGTCTTAGGGCTTGCACAGAGTACAACAAGCTGTATGGTCTCCCGCTTCTCTCTCTCTCCTGTACTGTTTCCTACACATGCACTTCAGGAATCCTTCCCATGATGGCACTATTAGAAGCACTCAGGAGGCCTATCACAGTTTCATGTTTATTTTCCAAGCCTTTCCTCTCACAATACAGCACTTAAACATTTTTTCTAAAACAATGTTAATTGAGCCCTTCCAGACTAATCATCAAAGTTACTGTAATCTGTGCTAATACTGTGCAAGTGCAACCAGAAATAGGAGTCTGAGATTATTACATCTGCTTTATGCATTTATAAATAAAAAGCACTTTGCTTGGCCACATTGCTAATGTGGATTAAATCTATTGATCGGAGACTCCGCTAAAGTACTGTATAAGACCATTATATTTTCTGGGAAAGCAAGGGGAAGTTAGAAAATCAAATCCTGCAATTTATATACCCAGAAATAAAACGGTCCATAAGCATGTTAATCTCACACTGTTTGATAGTTCTATACAGCTGAACCAAACAGGGCATTCGTTAAGGGTTTGATACAGGGACACTGGCAGGGCATAGGGGCAGGGTGGGGTGGGGCACGCCAGGCTCTCCCTGTGCCAGCCACCCTGGCAGGGAGGGCAGTGGGGGAGTCCTGGAGAGCCCTAAGTCTTGGCAATTTTTCATAACTAGACCATTCTGATTTTCCAGTTCAAGGGATTTTCTTTCATGTGGCAGATATAAGATGAGCCAGGGGTCGGGTTTCTCCCCCCCCCCCCCCCATGGTCTCTTTAAAAAAACCACCCAAGCAAAACATGACATAAGGGCTAATTGCCCTTTTTGCTGTGGTAGAGTGCAGACGGCATATACATTTTCCATGCAAGATGACTTTGTGGGCTCCTCATCAATGCTCGAAACTACCCAACTTGCTACCTAACCCTGACTGCTGGTACGTGATGTGTTTTTTGTTTTTTTTTAATTCTGTTAATTTTGTCGTCTTCTGAGCTAAGTACAGTCTGCAAAGGCTGATCTGTGTCTCTTGACTAGGCAGGATTTTAAGAAGGCATACTTCCAAAATCTTCCGCATACGTTTCTCGTCGAGTGATTGTAGTGAGGGGGTGTGGCCCAACCCTTGCTGGGTGGAGTCAGGACAACCCTGCCTGCCCCACCAGAAGCAAAGGGGTGGGACAGGAAATATAAAAGGTGAGCCCTCTAGCCCAGTTTGGAGGGAGCTGCTGGAGAGGAAGGATATCTCTTCACTGGTGCTGGGGCCCCAGACCAACAGTTGCAGAACTGCCCATGGCCTGCGCCACAGAGGAGCTGCTGGCCGTGTGTGACGCTGAGGGCTTGTGGGACTACCCCTGGCCATATACCCTGAAGAAACTGAAGACAACCTTGAGGCCCAGGTGCTCCAGGAAAGGTGATAGAAAGGAGCTCAGGTAAGCTAGATGATTGTCCAATTGTGTTGTGGCCTGCAGCTGTGTCAGCAAGTTGTGGCTGGAGTCCCGCTGACCCAGTGGCAGAACATTCTGCCATTGATACGGCTCTGGACTGGGACATGGTGGAGTCAGGTGGAACTGTCTCCCCCTCCTCCTTTTCCACACTATCCCTGGGATGGTCACCTCTCCCTGACCTGTGAAGTCTTGAAGGCTCATAGACTGCTTTCTCCCCCATCCTGCCCTGTCTGAGTGCCCAGGGTGATAGACTGCTTCGTTCCTTGTGACCTGCAGAAGGGGACAGAACCCCTCCTTGGAATGCTGATTCCTTTTTGTGTGTTTGCACGCACTGGAATACTGTAGTGAGGAGGCATGGCTCTCCTTCCAGAGGGACAGAGAGGGATGGCCTAATGCTCTACAGTGACACTATTGATCAGGGGCATCACTGCCCTGAAAATAGGTTTGGGGTCTGGGCCCTGCCCCCTGCTGCACCAGCCCCACCTCTACGTCCAATCCAGCCCCGGGTTCCCAGTTGGGGCCTGGATCAGGCTCCTGCTGCTGCCGCTGTCTGGCAGTCCGGCCATGGATCCCCGGCCAGGGTTGGGGCCAGATCCCGCCACTGCCACTGGCTGGGTCCCGGGTCCCCAGCCAGGCTCGGAACTGGATCCCGCCACTGCTGGCGGCCAGGCCCTGGTTCCCCGCCGGCTCAAGGCACTGGTGCTGGGACTCTGGGCCTGTGCCCTATATGTCCAGCACCAGCCACGACACTGGTAGTGATCATCCATATTGAGTGAAAATTTGGCATTATGCATTTGTACGCATAGCATAGCATTGGGGCGGGGAGCCAGGGAAAAATAATTAACCAACAAAATTCACTCTAATAAATGCATATTCAATATTTACAGGCTAAGCTAATCCAGGGAAATTCATGTTAATCTTTTTTATGTCTGTGAGAAATGTGACATCCAAATAAAACAGAAGCAGAATTCTTATGTTAACTTGTTTTGAGCTAGAAGTAAAATATGAAGATTTTTCTCAAGCTGCCATGAATTTTAAAGGAAATCAACTGGGAATAGATTGTGTATAAACTTTAAAAGCCTTTTTGCCTGAAGTAGTACCCAACAAATACCTAAATCATAGGGTTATGGTAACTGTTGGTGAAAGCTAGGACAGAACAAAATTGGGAGCCAACATTGAGCAACTCTTCACAGAAACAGCCCTTGACAACTTCCATCGTCCATAAGAAATCAAGGAAAACAAAAGTGGGATATGAACTCCAAAAGAAAAGCAATGTAAGCACAACTGTGAAAATCAGCATGGTGACTTTTGTGTCTGTTTCCTCGACCTCTTGGGTCTTCCAGACAATGAGTGATGTGGCAGTTACGATGACAGTTGCTATAAATGGCAATGCAAACCCCATAATATTTAACATCAGGTGATCAGTTGTCTCTCATGGTTCACTGGGGAAGGCTAGCATGCTAGCAGAGATATTCAATGTTTGCAGATATTTCAGACCAAAATATTAATTTTGGGAAACTCAGGAAATTTCCAGAGACCCAAGCCAGCAGACAGATTGATTTAGCCTGAGCATTACTCCATTTCCCCTCTGCTGCTCAGGGTGTGAACCAAAGCTAAGTAGCACTCCATGCTGACTTCCACTACCACAAAGATGTTGGTGTACATGTTTAGCTGAAGAGAGGTGTTGGTGTAATGCCAAAGGAAGTACTAAATGGCCAGTTGTATTTATACATGATGTGTGCTTCCCTTTCTGGCCTGAGAACAAGGATGACTGGTGCAGCAGCTGCTAAATTTATAAAACAGAGTTTTGTTTTTTTTTAAAAGCAACCGTCAGGTGGCCTTGATGTAGCAAACCACCATAGAAAACAAATGTATTTCCAAGCACCCGTATACATTGACGCAGTCTGTGCTATGGTGGTGTACGCTCCATCCCACCACTTCTCTAACTCTGCGGAGTGGACTGAATTGCTCTCATTGTTCATCTCCTTTAAGAACAGAAGGACTGCTGGAGGGTTTATGGCCATTTGTATCATGCTGAAGTAAATAACAGGTATGAATGTCATTGACACGCTGCTGTACAACTGTGCTCTGAAACAAGAAAACGGGCTGGGGGCATTAGAGGCAGGGAATTCTGAAACCTTTCTCAAAATAGCAATTCCTGTTGAAAATTCCTTATCCCTATTCAATTTTCGTAAATTAAATCTGTGCGTGACTCAGAGCTCCTATTCCCAGTGGTGATGTAAGCTAACTTCCTTGTACAGTCTGTGACATTTCCTTTTAAAACTGACATTGTTTCCAGGGCACAACACAAGGAACGAGCTCATTTAGCATGTGCCATGGCATACAACTCTTCCAAGCTGATGGCAGAAATAGATATGGCAGTGACCAGGGAAGTGTCCACCTCCTCCGTAGGGTCTAAAGTGGACTCAGTGAATGGCATTAATTGCTACACACAATGCCATGATTGAGCACAGCTGGTTTCTGTTCTGACAGATGTATGCAGAGGGGCTACTTTTTAAAATTTATAGTGAATAAAGAAAGAACTAGACTCGTAAGACAGTGCTGTATCTACAGTACTGGCCTTCCCCATACAAGTTTCCCCTGGTTGAGCTCTCTCACGTTGCCCTACCAAAGTGCTTCATCCTGCCATGAAGAGAGTGGTCCCAATTTTGCCTTTGACTGAGGTACACCCACTTCAACAGTACAAAGGGGACTTGAAAAAGCACCTCTCCCTCTCAGGAATGTCACTAGCAAAGGGGATTACTTAGCAATAGAGCCATTTGCCCTGGCTCTGTCACTGCTTCTCACACCCTCCAGAATAGGCAGGGAGATGAGGAGATGGTCAGATGACAATTGCATTCAGGCTGTTCCTGGCTACAGCAATGAACACTACAGGACTATAGCCACCGAGTGTATGCTAGAGCAGCCCTAAAGCTGCAGTAATTTATGCTAGGTGCCAAGTAGGCCTTCAGATTTGCCCCAGGGTATAGGGAAGTAGCAGGATGACATACAGCTACCCTTGTCTGTGTCCCTGACTCCTTTCCTGTGGTCCATTCCTGTGCTGTGTATACCTTCAGCAGGATGTTTCTGTATGCATTAGATCTTTGACTTAGCTGAGCTATCGTGTGATGGAGTGGACTAGGCTCTGAAGTTCCCGGCTGGAGCTCACACCCACCCCAGGAAAAGAGCAGTGGAACTAAATCCTCCAAGCAGCCTAGAGTGGCTGCAGAGAAAGTAGCCAATCAGTGAGGTTGCAGGGAGCAGCCAATCAGGGCCTAAGAGGGCAATATAAAAGAAGCATATTTTTTTTTTTTTTTTTTTTTTTTTGCTGGCTGGAGTGGAAGGATTGCAGATGGTGCTCCCGGCTGGACAAAGGGAACTACAGAACAGTGGACAGCCTGGTGTTGTCATAGGTAGATGAGAGCTCCTGGCTGGCTGCTGGGCCTGAATTTAGATGAGCCTTGAGGTAAGGGTGAAGCTGTGGTGAAGGCTGGAGCCATGGGGAAGTGGCCCAGGGAATTGAAAGCAGTTTTGCTAAATGGACATGGCAGTGTATAGCTGCTATTCTTAGGGTCCCTCTGCTGGGGCCTGGAGTAGTGGGTGAGCATGTGTCTCCCTACCCCAGGCCACTGGAAGGGGACCTAGACTGCTAAGAGCCCAGCTGGAGAACTAGAGTCAGAACAGACCAGAGAGTGTGAAACCATTACCTCCAGGGAAGAGCCTTGGGGTATAGGTCAATATGAGGGCTATTTAAAGACTGCAGATACACCCACCCGGAGGGGCATTTGTGAGACATTAGTGAACCATTTCATATCTGTGGTTTGTTTCATTTCTCTGTTGATTTGGCCCCAATCCATGCCTGAGATCACTCGCAGAATTTAATATTCAAAATAAATGTTACAATAGACTGCTCGTGGTCCTCTGACAACTAACTGTTCAGAGGGGCACCGGAGGGCTAGTGACAAGATATCCCACCCTTCCTCCAAACTCTTCCCTACCCTGTCCCCAAACACCTTGGAAGGATGAGGGACTTTGCATCATGCCTATAAGCTCTGGAGCACAAAGGAACAAAATCCAAAGCATCTGACCTCATGCAGATTGCCTGTCAGCAAGCTCCTCCCACTTATGTGGAGGGAGCTGCTGCTCCAGGGCCTCTGCTGGTTTCCACGAGCAGTCTGCTCAGGCCTTATTTTTAGGTCCAGCTTTGACCCAAGCCTATTCATCCTGAACCTGCAAGTGTAGAATCATTGTCTGACCTGACCCGGACCCTTCCTGGTGAACTTGAATCAGTGCTGCCAGCTGCTGCTGCTCATCAAATTGCCTCGCCTCCTGCTGCCCAGGGGATCTGTGGGGCTGCATGTCCAACACCCCCTTATTGCTCCATGTGCATCCCATGACTCTTCGCACACTCACTCACAGTGTGCACAGTGGGATGGTGCTGGCAGCAGAACCTGGGCATGAAGCTGCTGTGGTGCCAACCCTGTGGGTGGGACATGGAAAGCAGACTTGGTCTGAGAAGCTCCAGTTCTTTTCCTCTTCCTGCCCCAGGCCTGATGCTTATAGTCTTGTTCCGTTGGATTGGGTCATCTGGCTCTAATGTGAGCGCAGGGGTTATGTCATGGGGAGAGAGGCAGCCTCTCAAGTCATTAGGCTCCAAACCACTTAGCCTTTTTTTGACAATGGCAGCACCTTTATCTATTTCTAGGCAATTTACTGACAGGCAGAGCACTGGGGCCATGCACTCTCCACATGAAATCCTGCTTCAGAACCAGGCAACTCTCTTCTGTGTCTTTAGTTCGCTAGCAGTCGTAGAATAGTTTAAACTCCAAGCCCCAGTACAGCAATCTAACCTTAGCACTCACAAGAGGCAAAAAACCTGTTGTCTGCATGGGCGGATTATGGGCCTATGAGACCCGGACCCAGGGGCCCACACATTGTGGGTGGGGTGGGCTGGCTGTCATGAAGTACGGTCTTCTGACCGCACTGGAAGCTGCCCCACATGCACCTGGCCCCGCCGCCCTGGGGGGCTGATCATCCGGGCTGCGGCCAGTGTTTGGTCCCAGCCCCCCTCCTCCCAGCGCTGGCCTTCCCGTGGGGGACAGGACCCCTAGCCTAGAAGGGGGGCTGCAGCCCCAGGCGAGGGCAGGTGGGGCTCCAGGCCAGGGGGCCACCAGTGGGGGAGGCCCCTAATCCGCCTCTGTTTGTCTGCTTCCTACACAGCATATGCCTTTTTTAAAAAATCAGTCACTGTCAGCTGACCTTACGTAAGGCTTCTGCTGCTATTGTTCTAGCTATGCCCCTTCTACACTGTGGGTCAGCTTTAAACCACTGAGAGGAGCTTCTGTACATCTGTCTATGGTATTTATATGTTCCCCATCACCCTGACAGTCTCCAATGTAGTTGTTCCTCACAACACTCCTGTGAGGTACGGAGGTGCTGGTCTCCCCCTTTTACAGAGAGGGACATAAGGGTCAGAGACTAAATGGCACAGAGGCAGGCCACTTATAGCAGAGCAGAAACTGGGTCTGGGTTTTCCTCAGCTTAACTACTGAGCTATTCTTATTCTCATGACAGCAAACAAGGGTACCACAGGGGTGCGTCTACACTTGTAAATTAAGTCAACTTAAGCTTGCTTAAGTCGACTTAATTTACCCTGCGTCTAAACTACAGTTTCCTTAAGTCGACTTAAGCAGTTTGCTTAAGTCAACTTAAGGAAAATAAAGGCGACTTAATGGACATATAGTCGACTTTATAAAACCTCGAATTAATTTGACTTTAGGCTTAATTCGACTTTTTAAAGTCAAATTAAGCCAGTGTAGACGTGGGGTAGCCCTAAGTCGACTTAGGACTACCCCAGGACTATATCAATGCCCTCCCTGCTGGGGGGGCACAGGGGGAGCCTGGCATGCCCCCCCACAGGACCCACCCTGCCCCTATGCTCTGCCAGGGTCCCTGACCCCCTTTGCGCCATTGTACCTATGTACAATGGGGCAAAGGCTGAGCCCCCTGGCACTGGGCAAGGGGTGCTCCCCCTGCCCCCGTGAACCTGCCCTAGGTCCCCCTAGCCCCTAGAAGTTGACCTAGGCATCCAGTGTGGACGCTCTAGGTCGATTTTGTAAGTTGCCCCCAAAGTTGACTTAAAATTTAAATGTAGACTCACTAAGTCGACTTAACTAAGTTAATTTAGTTAAAGTCGACTTAAATTTCCAAGTGTAGACATAGCCACAGAGATGGTCTGTGAATTCATCCAAATGAAATGTCAAAGAAAAATTGGAGCAGGGGAGAATTGTGAGAAACTTGACAAGAAGTTGCAAAATTTTCACTGAAACAAAATTGACTAACAATAGATAAAATAATTTGTGCATTTTCCCTGCTCCCTTTTTTTGGACCAGTTTTTTATACCAATTTGTCTTTTACATGTGATCTGAAACCTCAGCTTCATGTAGTATGAGCTTCTGAAAATAGATACAGGCAAGTAATTTACTGTTGCAACTTGAAAGGTTTCTGAGGATGGAATTTTTTTTTTTATCTTTGAGCAAGTAAGAGCCCACAATACCAACAGTCCAGTGGTTAGGAACTCACCAATGCAGAACTAGAACAAACATCAAAACATTGCGGTTTTTTTGTGAAATGGAATTTTGTTTTCTGCCCAGCACTTAATGACCATCATCATAACCCACATCGTGACTCACTAAGGTAAGTGCAGCGCAGCAAGAGTGATGGACGTTCCTTTATTTACCTTCACTCACACTACTTCATGTCGAAATGCAGTCATTTTTCAGATAAGACATGAGTAATAAGAAAATGTCTGGATTTTAAATGGCTTTTGAGCCTTTTTGGCCTAACTTGGACAGGAATCTATCTGAGAGCAGCTAGCATGCACGAACTGAGTGTTACAGATTGCAGCTGTGTTTAAACGCTTATTAATTGAAAAAACATGTTTGTTTATAAAATGTATTATGTTACAACTGGATCAAAGAATTGTTGTTTCCTCTCCCCTATTACTTTATTGTAACCTTTTGAATTTTTGTGTGTCACGCTCAGAGGTGAAGAGTTATTCCAATGAAAGAGTCAGCCTGGGGGGTGTGTACAGAAAACCTTCCTTTAGAGTAGATCTTTGAACCAACATATTCTATTGGTATCTGCTGATCAATAGGCAGCTTATACTGAGTTGTAGGGCCTATGCTACAGATTCCCACATAATGGGTCTGCTTTTCCACTGTTTTGTATTTTTGTAGTCATATAATGTTTTGCGGAGTGCATTGTGATATTGGGCACTAGAAAAAATCAGCTCGAGTGTCTTCTGCATTGTCATCTGTGTGATGTGAAGGGCTAAAGGGCTAAGCCCTTTATATACAGTTTCATAATGTAACTGGTTATACTACCATTGTCATTAATTTAAGATGCTTATATACAATGGATTAGTTTGTCAGTCATTTTATCTGAGGTGCCTTTCTTAAGGTGCTCATATCATCTGAAGATCTAAAACCACTTGGCAATCATTATCTGAACCTCAGAATACTCCTAGCAGTAGATAACCTCTGCCTTACTTCCCAGTTTATCTGTTTACTTGTCCAAAGTTATACAGAATTCAAGTAGCAGAATGAGAAAACAATCCCAGAAGCCTCAGAACCATTCTCTAATAATTAGAAATCTTATTCCTTCCTAATAAAGATCTTTTGATGCTTTTATGATCTGACACATCATGCTATTGATACAGTATAACAATGATGGTTCATATTGGGTTTTTTATTAAGATCCTTTTAAAAATCCACTTGTAACCATCTGATCATTTATTCTACATGCAATAAAACAGGTTTCTGCACCCCCTCCCCCACAATTTCAAACTCAGTTCAAAGTCTACTTAGATCTCTATATACATACAGATGTGTGCCAATGTGCAGGAACTATTGAAGAGGACTTCAAAGAAAAATAATAATACTTAGCACTTTTACATAGTGATTTACAAACATTAACTAATGAATATTATCCATGTCCCAGTGAGGGACATTTTTTTTTATTTTATATTTTCATTTTATAGCTGTGGAAACAAAGAGGTTGCGTTACTGGCCAAAAAAATTACAAGGAGTGAGTGATGTATAGATAGGAAGCATGATCTTGTGGCTAGTGTAATAGCTTTGATTACCTTGTGTCTCTATTCTCCATCTGTAAAATGGGATGACCGGGGAGGGGTTTTGAGAATACATATGTAAAAGTTTGTGGTGCTCAAATACTGTGGTAACAGAGTCTATATAAGAAATAAAAACAGATAGTGTAAAAGCCTAAAATAGAACTCAGGAGGAGTTCCTGGCTCCCAGTCCTGTGCCTATTACCTACTATTTATGGCTTTCATTTATATAACCGATAGTAAAATTGTGTTGATCCAGCCCACATTTTTCTCCATGAACTTGATGGACAACGAACATAAGCTTTTCTGGTGATAGAGCTCTGTAGTTATCATGAGCAAAATTCTGCCTTCACTTTCCCTGTGCAATCCACTAAAGCTTGACGTGAGATTGTAATGACGTACAAAGACTTCAGCAGAAGGTTGTATGGACTTTAGGGTTTCAGTGAGGATGTTAAGGCTTAAAAAAAAAAGTACTCCCCATTTTAAAAATAATCATTTTCCCCAGCTCTGCATAAATTACCCTTTATCTTACTTCTCTAGAAACTCTTTCCTTCTTCCCATCCCATAAAAAATTTTGATACTTCAAAATTTGTTTACATGCCAAATCAGAATGAAAAGAAAGTATTTCAAAGTTTCCTGTGAAATGAAATTTCCGAAAACAATTGGTTTTCAGTCAGTCAGAATTGCTCTTTTTCAGTAGTTGAAAATAGTTAAAGAAAGTCTCTTGTTACACCTCCTATTGTGTCTTTCAGTATCTAAGGACATGATACTTTCAAAAGACTATTTTAAATTAACGCATACTGCAGAAACCCCCACCATGTCATGCATTTGCACTATGATCAAAATTCTTATGATTTATTTTATATAGAAAGTAGACAATTTAACAATTATGTAACTGGCCTACTGGATAGAGGAGAAACTGTGAATGTGATACATCTTGATTTTTTTGTAAGGTGTTTGATTCAGTCCCACATGACATTCTTATCAGTAGACTAAGGAAATTTGATCTACATAAAATTACTATAAGGTGGGTGTATAACTGGTTGAAAAACCATAATTAAAGCGTATATATCAATGGTATGCTGTCAAACTGGGAGTGGGTATCTAGTGAGGTCCCGTCATGGACTGTCCTGGTACTAATCCTAATTAGCATTTTCGTTAATGACTTGAATAATGGAGTGAAGAGTACGCTTATAAAATCTGTGGATGATACCAAGCTGGGAGGGATTACTAGCACTTTGGAGGATAGGATTCAAATCCAAATTGGAGAATTGGTCTGAAATCAACAAGATGAACTTCAGCAAAGAAAACTGCAAAGTACTTTACTTAGGAAAGTAAAATTAAATGCACAGCTACAAAATGAGGAATAATTGACTAGGCAGTAGTACTGATGTTAAGGAACTGGGGGGCGGGGAGGGATCACAAATTAAATATGAGCCAACAATGTGATGCAATTGCAAAAATAAAAAAAGACTAATATCATTCTGAGTTGTGTTAATGAGAATGTTGTAAGACACAAGAGAGAATTTTCTTGGCCTACTTCGCCTCAGCTAGAGTTTTGTGTCAAGTATAGGGCTACCCACTTTAACAAAATCTAGACAAATGGGAGGGAGTCCAGAGAATAGCAACAAAAATTACAAAAGTTTAGATACTCTTACTTAAAAGGAAAGGGTAAAAAATGCTGGGCATGTTTAGTCTTGAGAAAAGACTGAGAGGGGATGTGATAATAGTCTTCAAATGTGATAAAAGCTGTTATAAAGAGGCCTGGGCTCAATTATTCTCCATGTGTACTCAAGGTAGGCAAGAAGCAATCTGCAACAAGGAAGGTTTAGGTTAGATATTAGGAAAATCTTTCTAACTATCAGGATAGTTAAGTATTGGAATAGGCTTCATATGGAGGTTGTGGAGTTCCCATTACTGGAAATTTTAAAGAATGGTTTTATGTATCCATGGTCCTACCTGAGAGCAGACGGCTGGACTAGATGTTCTCTCATGGTGTCTTCTAACCCTACATTTCTGTTATTCTGTGCCTTAAAATAATATTATTTGTCCCAATGTTTCTAAATCATTTCGTATGTTGCTTCTCAGCCCTGAATACTGGAAGTTCTCTTGAGCTTCTTCTCTAATTTTAGTATGGCCACATCTGTTTTAAAGTTGGAGTGAATGAACTGTTTGTGTGGAAGGGGTATAATAATACTGTCTGAAGCTAGTGAAAAGTCTACAGAATTTCAGAGAAACACTATTTCTCTATAAGTGTCTTGGACCATGTGTAGAATGGAATAGAAAAGTATATCTCTGCTGTAGAATTTTACAGGGTGGTTTAATAAACCTATGGAAAGAAGGACATACTCTATTAAATTTTGGTTTTAGAGTAACTTCTAAGAAAACTTCACATTTACGTAGAATCCTGTTGATTCAATCCTTTAAAGATTCAGTAGGACTTTCCCAAAAGGGCTGCTTTTCCTTTCTGGCCTTTCATAAGCAAAAACTTCCAGTTGTGTAATTGTTAGACAACAATTGTTAGTGTAATCCTTCTGCCAGGCCAAGACGGCAGCAGCAAAGGGCCGGGTTCTATATCTAGGGGTTCCCAAACAATGTTTACAACACCAATCAGCTCGAGCCCCCACCCAGTCTCCTGGGAAATCACGCATTGTACCTTGGACGCCCTAGAAGGGCAGTGCTTCCCCTCCTGCAAGCATGAGTCTGAGTGTAGCACATAAAGCTTTTAATAAAGACTACATGGAGGCAATATGAAAAGCAGCACTGATTGGGGATACAGTGCAAAGCAGGATTCCCACAAAACCCAACAGACAGAACTCATTCCACTCCCAGTGTACACAGAGTGCCCTTCACTTCTTCATTGCCCCCCATACTGACCATCATAGTTTAGTGTCCACCTGTCAAGGTGGGGGGACTCTCAGCCCTCCCCTCCAATTATCTTCTGCCACCTTTAGGTCACTCACACCATCTATGGGCACTGCCCACTGGCTCCGCCTGCTGGTCACTCACACCGTCTGCTGGTACCACCTGCTGGCTCCACCTGCTGGTTACTCACACTGTCTGCTGGTACCACCTGCTGGCTCCGCCTGCTGGTCACTCACACCATCTGCTGGCCATTTGCACCACCCATTGGCTCCACCTGCTGCTCACTAGTTGCTCTCCTGCTGGACCTCAGTCAGCTTCTCAGTGAATTCAGCTTTTAGAGAGGATTTCACCTCTCTGGTGATTCAGCTCCAATCAAAATAACAAAAGAGACTCCACAAGGAATCTTTAAGTGTATCCTTTGACAATGAGAGGGGAATTAGGCATTTGCCTAAGGCACAGCTCCAGCTAAGCTAACGCTCCCATCCCTCCCCACTTAGGCCAGGTACACACTACAGACTTGTCGCGCAATAAAGTTGTTGCGAGACATGCAAGCATTATAACTATAACGCTTTGCCCCATCCACACAGCACTCCTTGTAACGAAAAGGAGCATTTATACGCTCCTTTGAATTTTTGTTACAAGGAGCAGTGCATGGCGGGCACCTGTCCCACCATGCACTGCCACAGCCACCCTTCCCGGGTTCTGGGAAGCCCAGCAGCTGGGGGAAGCCTGCTAGAGCAGTGAAATTGACAAGTATAACAGCTCCAGTGTCCCAGAATAGCCTTGATTAGCATTCTGGGACATTTCTGGAGACTGTCAAAAGCAAAAGGACTGTACACACTATATCTACCATGGAACAGCTGTTCCACGGTAAGCCTAACTACTCTCATTTGAGTGGCTTATCTGTTGCATGGCAAGAGAACTTAATAAGGAGCCTTACCATATGATAAGGCTGTAGTGTGCACATAGCCATAGTTCTACAAACCTGAAAACTAGGGTTGCTCACTTTTCCAAGTAATTTTTTGCTAATGGTGGCTTTTCCATCAGCTTCTCAGTCTATAAACAGATATACAATCAAAGGGTAACGTCATGAAAAGGCAATATTTCATTTCCCTCTTCTGCTAAAACACCAGATTCAGAGGGTTTGAATCAGCCACACATACCATTTCCCATCATGCCCAGCCCCTGGGTGAAATTATGCTAAATATCCAATTGTACTCATGCAGACAGGAAGCCCATTCAGATCAGTTGCCCCCTCCCTGCTTAGCTGCTAAGTGAGAGAAGTGCTCAGCTTTTTTAACCTTGCTTCCATTAGTATTGTGGTGGTTTTCCGACTAAGACTATTTCCCTTTTAATTTGAGACCTTAGGGATCTGTTCCATAGCCCACTGAAGTCAATGGAAAGACTCCCATTGAATTCAGTGAGCCTTTGATTAGACCCTAAATCAGGTTTCAAACCAGGGTTGCAGAGGCAAAAGTTTAGTTTGCTAAGCCCCTGGCTAGTCAATACACTAGGGCAGAGGTGCACAACCTGCAGCCCCCGGGCCGCATGTGGCCCGTGAGCATGTTCTTTGTGGCCCACTGGGAGTGGAGCGAGCGGGGGGATCATGTGACGTGAGACCCCGCACGTTGCATTTGTGGCCCTCGAGTGGCCTTTGGAAAATGCAGTTTGGCCCTTGGCCAAAAAAGATTGTGCACCCTGCACTAGGGGTACATCCACACCGAAGCCTTAGGTCGATTTAAGGACGGTTAAGTCGACCCACAGACCGCTGCGTCCACACTGAGCGCTTATTAAGTTTGACTTAAGCGCTTCCTTAAGTCGACTTAATAACACCACCTCTGAAGGTCGACTTAATGCTTAAGTCGACCTTATTAAATCGACTTAAGCCATTGTAGATGGGGAATGCCCTTAAGTCGACCTAATTGGCCTCCAGGCCCCGGTGCAATGTGGGACAGCTACCCACGATGCACCACTCCTCCGTCGACCTAGCACCTGCCAGTGTGGATGCTGGCAGTCAACTGGAGTTTTCAGTGTGGACTCTCTAAGTCGACTTAACAAGGTTGACTTTAAATTGACTTAAAGTCGACCTTGTTGACTTAACAGAGCCTCCAGTGTAGACGTACCCGAGGAGCTTGTCTTCATTTCAGAGTTAACTATCTTTATACCTTCAGACCCAACTGAGGTTTAGTGGCACTTTTAACTTGAGTAAGATGGACCACTGGGGGACTCAAGTTAACACAATTCATCAGTTGCTAGCACAATCACTCTGTGCAGCTCTCGAGTAATTTTGCATTGTAGCTGCTCCCACTTGAGCAAGGCTAACTCATGAGGCATTAATTTGTGCAGTTAACTACAGGGCAGATATAGCCTATATTACAGGATAAAAAGAATGTTCATGCTCTCCTTGGCTATTCAGATCTTTTACTAGCATCAGGTTTTCTTCATTACACTTGTTCTTTTTTTTTTTTTTTTTTAAATGAGAATACCCCATATATATATATATACTCTGTATTCTTGTGTATTAACTAACACCACAGGTGTGATTTGTACTTTACACTCAAGTATAAGATACAGGACTCTGCTCCTGAACAGCTTGCATTCTACATTGACAAGAGAATTACATTCATTCAATCAAACTGTGCTCTCAGTTACACCTGTGCAACCATAGCTGAATATAGTAGGGTTTCACAGTTGTAAGAGAGACCAAAAATTGTCCCACCCTTGGGAATGTAGGGTTATATTATGTTCCACCTCAACAAAGTCAGAGCAGTCCCAGAAAGGTATAGCATGGCAATCTCACACAGAGGAAATTTTGGACTGGAGCATTTGGAACACGTTATTGGCCAAAATGGGAAATGTTGTGGAAGCAAAACATCACTTTTAAGTAATGATCCTACAAGACCTTCTGTTCACTATAATTATGAAAATGTTCCTTATGTTAAAACTGTTTTCTTTCAAATTTAGGGGTATTGAGATTAGCTTCACAATACTGATAGTAGCTGTTATAACATGGTTTTATTTAGAGAGATCTATGCTGAAGTCTTATCGTCATTAAAAATATAAATATTTCAAATGAGAGCGTGTCAAATATGCTTTCGTCATGACTCATAGACTCATAGACTTTAAGGTCAGAAGGGACCCATACGATCATCTAGTCTGACCTCCTGCAAAATGCAGGCCTCAAGACCTCACCCACCCACTCCTGCAATAGGCCACCAACCTATGACTGAGTTAATGAATATGTAACTATATCACAAAATGTGATTCTATTGTGAAAAATATTGTCCATTAGCTGGTAGAAGGAGGTGTCTATGTAGGCAGCTGATCTCAATACGAAACTGCAAGCTTTCATATATAATGAATGCAGCTAATGTACACAATGGAGTGCCATAGTAGATGGATATTAAGGACAGCTTATGCACTGATACATTGAGAAATGTTCTTGTAATTCTGAAACAAGCAAACTGTGCTATCGTGCTAATGAAGAAGCTGACTTTCTCTTTGGGCAGTCCACTGAAATGGACATTTTCAAAGTGTCCATGGAGTTCTCCATCTGGATGGTCTCGGATTCACTGCACATCCTAGGCAGACAGCTTTTGTAGAGTTCCCTGGATTTTTTTCTGAAATGCTTGCCTACGATGACATACAATACTGGGTTAAGGCAGCTGTTGCTATAAGCACAGTACGTAGCTATCTGTGTCACCAAGTCAATGACTTCTTTAACAGTGCAGTCAGAAATGATGCCTACTTGAACTAGAATATCAATGAATGTGGTAATCTGGAAAGGAAGCCAGCAAATGATAAACAGCAAAAGGACAGCAAGGACTAGGATGGTGGCTCTCTTTTCAGTCTGGATTTCTGTGAGTCTTTGTATTTTGTTTTTTTGTAGGGCTTTGATTATTTGAATTGTACAACAGGTAATTACACAGAGTGGGATCAAAAAGCCCACGGTATTCAGCAAAATGTTTGTTGCAATTGACCAATGTTTGACTGGATACTGTAGAAGGCAGGCAGTGCTCTTGATTTCTTCATCGTATCTGACTGTCCTGAACAGTAAAACAGGAGAACACATGAGCAAGGCAGACACCCAGATCACGAGGCTGTTGCATTTGGCACACGCAGCTCGTCGCATGCGTCCAAGAGACATGGTTTTCACCAGGGCCAGATAGCGGTCAATGCTCACCATCATCAAAAAATAAATGCTGGAATAAAGGTTCATGTAAATAACTGCATTGACAGCCTTACAAAGGAAAACGCCAAAAGGCCACTCAAAATGATTAGCGATAAACATGGCCCAGAAAGGTAAACCACAAACAAACATCAAGTCTGCAGCTGCCAGGTTTGCCAGGTAAATTTCAGCCACTGTGCAGCGACTCTTGTGGAAACACAGAACACTGAGGACAAAGACATTCTCTATTACGCCCAGGACAAAAATGAGCCAGAGGAACATAGGCTGAAAAGTGTATAACCAATTCCAGGCATCCAAATTAACGCAGGCTGATGTGTTGTGTGAAAAAGACTGATTGGTTCCCAGCTTCCAGGTAGTCATAACACTCGAAAGTACTGTAACATTTTCTGCTGTGATGGAATCCATTTCAATGCTGGAAAATAAAAGGAAAATAAGAACTTTATAAAGCACATCATTGCTAAAGACATGGTAAAGTAAAAATGACTGTTTGTACTCCCTAGGACAATTACTTGTGTATCAGAGATTCTCAAATTGTGATTTCTCACTGGTGGTCTGTGGAAAGGATGTGCTACAAGCTGTGTGGCATGGCAGTGACCGATCCTGCCCCTTCTCTTCACCCCTCTCCCACCACAGGGGCCCATTTGGACAGATGATTAAGTGGTCTGCTGAGACCCTCAGCAATTTTCAAGTGGTCCGAGGGAAAAAAAGTTTTTGAGAACCACTGGTATACTCTCTTACGGATACATGCGATAAATAAATCTGTTGGTCTTTAAAAGTGCCACAGGACTCTGTTTGTTTTTCTGCAGTAGACTAACATGGCTACCCCTTTGGAACTTGCATAATTGCAGAGGTATTCCAGATGGACCTAGTTTAATTGACTGAAACCAGAAGAGATGAACCAGTAGCAGATGAGAGCTGTAATAAAAGGGGGCTGTACAGTGGGATGACTGAGGCCAAGAGAAAATGTTTTAATTGGGTATTTATATTACTACCACACCTTAGGTTTGGTTTGGTTTTTCCTTTTTGTTTTGTTTTTTGATATCTTGAACGGTTGTTGGTTTTCTTCATGATTTATCTTTTATTGTAGTGTTAAGTGTAGTTTCCTCTAGGATGGACTTGTTTTTTCTTGCTTTATGTTGTTCAGATATTCCACTTCTGCCATGTCACTTTTTATTTATAGCCTTCATTGATCACCATGTCCTGTAGAAACCAAGCCACCACTCTTCCTTTCCCTCTTTTTCTTTAATGGTTTTTAGACTACAGTGATCCGCTCTCTCATCGTCTTCAAATCCCTGTTTGGTTTTGGTCCCTTACCTGTTTTACTGTTGTTTGAAGAATTAGTGACATGGCTTGGTGAGTTACACCACGACCGAAGGTTTCGGGGACACCTTGGCTATGTCTACACTGGCAAGTTAGTTTGAATTAAGGAGGCTTAATTCGAACTAACTAAAGCCATGGCTACACTAGGCTTTAGTTAGTTCCAATTAAGGGCTTCCTTAATTCGAACTAATAAGTTCGAATAGGGCTTCAGAAGTAAGGCTTTAATTCAAACTAACTAGTTCGAATTAGCCAATGTGGCCATGTTAATTTCGAACTAATTTCTTAGTTCGAACTAACCGGCCATTGAATGAATGAGTGACACTTGCTTAGTTCGAACGAACTTTTTCTGGTTCGAATTAAGCTAATTCGAACTAATTAATTTGAATTAACTTTAGCAAGTGTAGACATAGCCCTTGATTTTTTTGGAGCTGTTTATGTATAGACAGTGTGGAGCTATTTACCCTCATACTGGGAGTTGATTGGTTTTAAATTATAGTACGTAACGTTACACCTATTTATAGTAGTCTTTCCTTCCACCCCTAGGTTATTGCTCACTGTGTATTGCAAAAGCTCTTTGGTGCAAGAGTCATGTCTTTATGTGAACTCCCTTCTGGCAAGACAGTATAATTTTAAAACTTCAGGATCAAGACAGCCAACATTTTAAGCAACACCATCACTGCAAACTCTTCTATACCAGCAAAAGGTCCCCCACCTCGCTTCTGTCTTCTACTATTCAGCCCCTTGCATAAAATGCTGAAGTCACTTAGCAAAAATGCAGAGCTGGCAATGGCAATCTCTCATCCAGTTTCATACAACACGGTATCAGGCCACCAGCACTAATATGAAACTAAGTATCTGAGAACTCTATGGCCATGTCCAGCTGATGTAGTGCAAATAACTTTTGTTTTACTTCCTTTTTCTGTAGCACTTACAGATTTATGCCGGCAATGTATTCTGGAGACCAAACACTGATGGACGGCTGCCAGTCAATTGGTCATTCCCGAACAGAAGTCCTGTACGATGCTGCAATTACACACAAGCTGTTTATCTTCCTGTTAGTAAAATAAAAGGTTCTGAATTAGTGGAGACCATTATAAGACTCCTTGATTTTGTGCTCTGTGGTTTGACATGGGCATGTATTTACAGCCATTGATTTGTGATTCAAAGAGAGTTGGTAAAGCTTTTGATACTGCTTGGCATTTTCTTATTCCTTCTCATAATTATGACTAGCAAAAGAATGATATCCCATTACAGAACATTAATATAGAAGCACAACAAGCAGGCAGTGCATGTTTTAGGATATTCTTCCCTCACATCATCTCTTTGGGATTACTTCTTTAGAAGGGAGCCTTTACAAAAACAATTCTGCAAAACAAAGTCAATTATTGGCATTTTCTATAGTATATCATAGAATCATAGAATAATAGGGCTGGAAGGGACCTCATGAGGTCATCTAGTCCAACCCCCTGCTAAAAGCAGGACCACTCCCACTAAATCACCCCAGCCAGGGTTTTGTCTAACCAGGCCTTAAAAATCTCCAAAGATAGAAATTCTACCACCTCCCTAGGTAGTAGCTGGGTATAAACCTAGGTACATAGTGTATGGAATGACTGACTTTGTTTACTGGACCCTTGCATGTCTAGAAGGTTGCTCACTGGTGGCATCAGCTTCCATTTTGTGTTCTGTTGAAATGTAGCCTGTTATACTGGAGATATAATTTGTGAAATCCTCTCTCACCTCAGTGCCTTAACCCACAGAACTATTTTGAGGAGATTTTTTTCTCTTGTATAGATACTGGAGGATCCAAGTTCAAGCCCCCTGTACAGAAAACAAAATAAGCATATGAACCCAGGTCTCCCACAGCAAAGCTGAGGGTTGTAGGTACAAGCCCTTGGTACCACTGCCTCCTCCAGCTATCCTTTGTGTGTGTGGCCTGATCACATAGGCACGTTCTTAGGCTTAGGGGTCTCTAAGGACTCTGACCCAACTAGGTCCCAAAGGTGAGATACATGGGGGGGGGGGGGGGATGGGACACCCCTGTTTGTAAATCCAGCTGAGGCATGAGGGATATGGCAAGATGGTCGTAGGCGACTTGGCTCTGAAGTATCTGTGCAGTGTCAGAAACTCTAGTGCTGGAAACTCAGGTGCCTCCAGAGTTAGGCAACCACTGGACAGTGGTTTTGCAAATTCTAGTGATGCTTAAATGATGAATTTAGGCTCTAAAGTGGCACTTAGGTACCTAAGTCCTTGTTGTAAATCCAGCCTTAGCTGTCTCATCCAAAATTCTGCCCATGACACCCAGGCAGTGGCCAGTGAGCTAGCTGCATCATTCTTGGAAAGAGTGCAGTATGCTCCTTCTCAGTGACCAACCAGCTCTGTTGGCTGGTGTAGAAGGGAATGGAGCCATGGTCCAACCCTCAGCCTGGTCCATCACCAACTGAATTCAGTGGAAACCCTTCCATTGACCTCAATGGGCATAGCATCATGCTGCCTATCCTTCTGTATCTTCTTGGAGTTGCTTAGTGCTAGAAGCAACCAGGATCTAGGTTCCCTGCGAGGATTGCAGCCAGTCCCTGAATTGAGCCCAAAGACAGAGGAACATCTTTGGTCCAACCCCACCCCTTTCCATTTGTGAGCATTCTTGCAGGGACTAGCTGGAATCCGACCCAATGTTATTATAAAGCTTTGGTGTTGAACGGCCCTTTGTAAGACTCACATGTTAGGATATGAACACTGCATAAACCAGGACTTTTAAGATCAGTTTAGGTAAGATATTTAAATGATGCAACATGTTGATATTCTCTGTAGTGGAGACAGGCACACATTTCGTTTTAACGCTTGTTTACATCAAGTATTTACCGAATGATCCATGATTTACACAGTTGTGGAAATGCTAAGTGATATTAAGCCACTGTTTTTCAAACATTTACAGTGACATCACACTACCATTAGCTTATTGATAATAAATTATGTAACAATGATTACATGTTTACACACAGAGTGTAAATATTGACCATGCAGCTTACAGGCTAAAACCCAAGAGAGTGCCTTTCTGAGGATGGACTGATTTGATTTCTTTGTCCAATGCTAGAAAATTGTCACAACTAAATATAAATGGTCAGGGAACCTTGGCTGAAGTAACCTCAGCTGATACAAACAGATCAGGATTTGGCTCAGAAAATCTGAAGTTCATGTCACATCTGCGATGCTGCAGATTTCTATACACAATTCTCTGTGTCGCTACTTCTCTCTTCTCTCATAAGGACAGGCAGACATTTAACAGTAATTGCTTTCTTTGCTCTCAAGTCACTCCTGAAATTTTAGACTGAGGAACTATTGGGATTTAATTGTTAAACATGATGCTCCATTTCTAGAACTCTTTAGGTCCCTAGTGTCCTATGGTCTCTCTTATTTTGTAAAATATGTGTGCATCGTGAAATGGCTGCTTTGATTGTATTACCTAGAGTTTTAGGGCTAAACTGAGTTACAGTAGGTTTCCATGAATCAAGCAACAGATGAAAGAGATATTCCTTCTTTTTGATGCCATATGATGGGATGTAGACTTCACAGAGATGAACAAAAGATAACAGGAGTCTGAGAACTCTCTTAACCCACTTTGTTCCATCTGCAGGGTTTTTCAGGCTTGGTTTGTTATCAGATCCAGTTGGGTCTTCAGAAAGGAAGGAACTGAAAGCTACAGGGAAGGCCTAAGCTGGAAAGATCAGGGGAGCATGTTGGAGTTTCTCTTCACTCTTGGAAAGGAACTATGGGGAAATTGTAGGAGAGGAGGTAAACTCACTGGTAGCTCCTGTAAAAAGGACCCCAGGGAAGTATCCTGGGGGTTGGTGTTCTGGAACAGGGAGCTGAATAGATCCTGGTAGGACTAAAAGCTCATGTCTGAATGGGTGGAGATGGCTTGAGTTTGGCTTGTTTTGCTATTCTGTGTTCTGTTGGGATATAAAAGGAGGAAACCTGGGAGTCTGCTGCTCTGTGAGAAAAGTGAGACTGCAGAGGAGATCTGGATGGGTGGAAGATGCTACGTTGATAACTAAAGTTGCATGGGACACTTTGTTTGAGACATTGAGCTCCTGCAAGGGGAAAGAATTGAAGGTGACCTGGCCGGAGGGCTGAGTCAGCAGACAAAGCAGAGCATGGAGGGCCGCAGTGGCTGTCAGCAGTCAATGACAGATGCAGAGAGCTTTCTATGCCGTACCCAATCAGAAGGAGGTGTGTTTGCTACTAAGTCACTCTTCTGCATGCAACCTGTACAAGTATGAATAACTTCCAGCCCTGCTCATCCCTAGGGAAAGAAGGAAGAGACTGTACAATTAAAGTATAGTGCCGGCTTGTACTAATTAGTTATGTCTCAGCTTAAATTACTATGATGTCACACTTTGGGTCCGTTGGGAAATTATGGTAATTGATAAATAATGTTCTGTGTCGTATATAGTTTAGCACAAATCCCCAGGACTGGGGAGGTACCAAACACTACTGCAGCACACACAGTAAAAATTGAAAAAAAATTAGCTAAATATATAGCATCATCCACAGTGGAAGCTTATAACATTACTGACCCATTTAGAACCCAGCCCCAGAGTCCTCAAAGCACTCCCTACAGTGCTCAGACTTGTTCACAGGACAGTCACAGAAAGTACTAGATTTGCTATCTCCAAGGGGACAGTGTATACACTAATTGGTTTGATTCAACTGAGGACTGACTCGGTTAGACCATCACAGCCCTGAGATTCATTTATAGTGAAAACTATCATAAGTTTATTATCAAAAACTATGATTTAAGAGATAGTGAGTAAGGATAATAATAGAAACAGAAATGGTTACATATAGAACAAAGTATAACATACTTCCTAGAGCAGTGAGCTCCAGCCTTTCACCAGCTGAGGGCGCAGTGCTCATAGGTTTCAGTGGCAACTGCTCTTCAGAAGGTAGATCGCGGTCTACTGGTTGGGGACCATTATCCTAAAGTCTAAACTGTAACAGGCTAAAGTTGCTTGTCTAAAGTTGCTTTAGGAGAAATAAACTATCTCTATGTCTGCAGCCAACAAGGCTGGAATCCTTTCGTGGAAGCAAGAAGCACTGTCCTTATTCCTTCCTCTTTGAAGTACGACAAGGTGTGCTTTTGCCCCTTCTTATATCCTCAAAGTTCATTGTTGGTTCCCAGAGCCAGGATGATGCACCCCCTTTGGTTTATTTACTGGTGTGCTAACTTCATGCTCGCTTCACATCCCCATGTGGCTTTTGTATGCAGATAGAGCTTTGATTGTGTTGGTTTACAACGTTCAATTTACACATAAACCAAAGCACACAAGTGAATATAAGCCCTCTGTCTGGCAAAAAGTCATTTGTCAACCTTGCTTTGATTCAAACTTTAAGACATTTTTGTGAATGTGTGTATGTGTGTCTGTTTCAAATCTTCACAATTTCTTACATGGTATTTGTATATATTTAAAAATTATATTACTTGTGGTGTCTCAGGGGCCATTGGGGGTTGCCATAGTGATAAATGGGAGAGTTGCTTGGGTAAATCTGTGTGTCTCCAGACATGCTGAATAAAGCCAACTAAGGGAACTCCGAAGCCTGTTATGTCTATTGATCATTATTTGATCTTAATACATGACATTAATGACCAGTGTGATATGGGCTCTCATTCAAGCTCTCACAAGTCATTCATTATAGATAACTATTATGAAAGCAGCATGCTAGGTGCAGTGAATATGACTCAAGCTTGTTTGGAGATATTGTTTACAGAACAGTGAAGCTTTTGCCAGTTGGCACTGAGCAATCCTTAGGGTCACAATCACATTGATTACTAGAATTCAGGGTCTGACCCATTATAATCCCCAGATATTTTTCACCAGTACTACCACCTAGCCAGCTCTCCTCTTGTTATTGTAATAGTGCATTTAATTTTTTTCCTTCCTAAGTAAAGTTCTTTGCACTTGTCTGAATTTCATCTTGTTGATTTCAGACAAATTCTCCAATTTGTCCAGGTAATTTTGAATTCTAATCTTGTCCTCCAAAGTGCTTGCAACCCTTTCCAGCGTGGTGTCATCTGCAAATCTTATAAGCATGCTCTCCTCTCCATCATTCAAGCTATTAATGAAAGTATTGACTAGTACTGGACTTAGGACTGACCCTGTAGGATCCATCCAAATATACCCTCCCAGTTTAATAGAGTTTAACCAGCAATTACAGATCACAGAACAGAAACACTAAAGCAGGAACACAGCCCTGCAGCAGACCACGCTGCCAACTTTGCCCTCATATCTACACTGATGACACCATCACAGGGCCTAATCAAGCCACCTACTCCATCAAGGGCTCGTTCACCTGCTCATCCACCAATGTGATTTATGCCATCATGTGCCGGAAATGCCCCTCTGCCTTATATATTGGACAGACAGGACAGTCTCTGCGCCAAAGAATCAATGGACACAAATCTGACATCAGAAATTGCAACACTGCAAAACTTGTAGGGGAACACTTCAATCTCCCTGCTCACTCCCTTGACAACTTGTTAATAGCTGTGTTGAAACAGATGAATAACAAATCACAGCTTCAAAGAGAGACTGCAGAACTCGAACTTATATGCAAATTTGACTCAGTTGCCTTGGGGTTAAACAGGGACTATGGATTTTTCTCGCATTACAACAAGTGATTTGACCTCCCCCTCCTCTATGTGCTGTTCCCCAGTGTTTTGAATCCTAACATCTATTTTGATTTGCTGTTACAGCCTGACCTGATGCTATGTCATACACTCCCCTGCATTTAATTTCCTCCCACTCTGTAACTTTCCTATCTTCAAAGCGTCTGACGAAGTGGGATCTTCTCCCACGAAAGCTCATGCGATAAATAAATCTGTTAGTCTTTAAAAGTGCCACAGGACTCTGTTGTCTTTCTACAATAGACAAACACGGCTACCCCTTTGGAATTTGACTACTCTTTCAGTAGTATCTTCCAACCTGTTGTGCACCCACTCTATAGTAATTTCATCTAAACCACGTCTCCCTAGTTTGCTTATGAGAATTGCATATGAGAGGGTGTCAAAAGCCCAACTAAAATCAAGATAGATGCCTTCGACTACTTTCCTCCTATTCACTAGGCCATTAACCCTGTCAAAGAAAGAAATTAGTGTGGTTTGGAATGACTTGTTCTAGACAAATCTGTGCTGACTACTCTTCATAACTCTATTATCCTCTAGGTGCTTAAAGTTGATTGTTTAATAATATGATTTGTGTCTTAATAAGGGTTACATTCTACCATAATATTCAATGGGAGTTCAGTGCATGGTCAGTAGCATATCCAGAGTGAGACGATCTGTAATATATAGAGTACCTTACCTTTACAAAACAAATTTATTTGAGCACAAGCTTTTGTGGGCTATAATCCACTTCATCAGATCCATGCACAAAGTGGGTTATAGCCCATGAAAACTTATACTCAAAGAAATTTGTGAGTCTTTAAGGTCCCACAAGACTCCTCATTTGTTTTGCTGAAACAGACTAACACAGCAACCCCTGGAACTTGCTCCCTTTACAAAGTTTTTCTTTTAGGAGCTACAAAGGGCCAAATGAGTATTCTGTACCTCCCAAATAATTATGGCTAGCTTTACAATACGATTGGTTGCTGGGGCAGCAAAATAGTAGGGGAAGAAGGAAAATGTGGTTCACAGCTGTTTATTACTCTGTGAGTAATTGTAGGCTCCGAAGGGCAGATGTTTGCCTAGGGCAAAAACCTTAGAGCTGATGCTGTAAGTAACTGATTATATCTTACAAGATACAAGAAAAATGTAGGGCAGAGATAGCAATACTGATACAAAAATGACATTAATAACCTAATATTAAAATATATAATTGCATTAAACTTCCTTGTTTGTTTACTGAAGCTTACAATATATCATTGCTTTCGTACATCTGGTGCTTGATAAAAGTACGTCACATGCATGTTTTTTGTTTAATTATATGAAATATTCAAGCTAACCAAAAGAATTTTAGGAAGCTTCTACCTCATGTCCCAAGGAAAAGCAAATATCCGGAAAGATAAACATGGTTTTATGGACATAAAATGTTTATTGCCTCCATGTGTTTCTACTCTGACCTTGGAATGCAGCTTCATAACTTCTATTTCATGTTAATGTTCTATGCTATTTGCTTTTATACTGTGTTTAATTATTGTGATTCATGATTTGTACAGAATATTTGATAAGTCTGAAATGACAATTGAAAATACAGCATGAATGGTAAGTTGAAAATCTGGAAGCCATGTGGTCAGAAACTAACCAATGAAACAATCACCAGAGTGTCGTATAAAAAGATTAGGACATACCTCCTTTTGTATAACAAAGAAGGGCTATGTCTACACTAGAAAAGTTAAGTTGACTTAACAAAAGTCGACTTAAGTTTTCTAGTGTAGACATAGCCCCTTTTTTACCTTATTAAGTTGACTTAACACTTTAAGTCGACTTAATAAGATTGACTTAGGCGCTAATACCTGTCCACACTGGCTTAAGTCAACCTAAAACAAGGTATTATTAAGTCAACTTAACTTTTCCTTAAGGAAATGCTTAAGTCGACTTAAGGAAAGCCCAGTGTGGACGTGGAGTAATTTAGGTCAACTTAAGACCCTTAAGTTGACCTAACTTGCAAGTGTAGACATACCCAAGGAGTCCTGTGGCACTTTTAAAGATTAACAAATTTATTTATTGATACAAAAGTAATCCTTATTTCAGGATGACAAACCATGCAACACATTGATGTTTTAAGAAGAGAAATGATTGTGAAAGGAATATAGGGTATGCTATCAGGATAATAAATCTAAGTAAACCCACACAAAGCATTCTAGAAATACCCTAATTAAAATTAATTTTATAATTCCTCTTAAACACTGCATTCAGAAAAGTCTCTAGGGATAACATGTAGTTAGAAGTGTTTTAAACCTTTTGTTTTATTCCTTAAATGTTGAAATGACAAATATCTTTGTGAAATCCATACTTGCAAGTATCTTAGGTAAATGCAAAGCTTCTAATATCATTGTTACGTAAACAGTGAAATGCTGTATGTATGAGGTCATCTGATGTGTTGACTGGTTACTAATATGAGACGTCCTGTGAGTATAGAAATATTTATATTCAGAATGTAGTCATCTGACTATGCTTAAGCAGTCCTTCACTAAACTTGTGAAGACAAGAAGAACCTCTCCAAAGCCTGGTAAAAAGAAAAGACAATACTTTCTTTGACCATTTAAGAATTTTAGAAGCCTGTTTTGAGAGCTGACTTCTATGTAAAAAACAGGAGTGTTTTGGATTAATTTGAAACTGAATTTCAACATCTATTATCCTCTAATGGAACTAAAGGGAGATCTCAGAAAATGAACTGAATAAAAAGAAAGTTAAATTATCTGATACTTTCCCACCACAAGAACAAAGGCAATTAAAAAAGTGTTGTACCTTGATCATATTCAGGAACTGAAGGAGCCATCTGAGCCAACACAGAAGAATGAAAATGAAAATGTGACAGCAATCAACTTTGAATTTAAATGAGCCTGAAAGAGGTGTGTTTCTGTAATTTAATGGAAATAGGAAGGAAAAGAGGAAAAACACCCCTCCGAAATGAGCATCTTTTACACAACCTTATGCTATCCTGCTTAGACAGCAAGCACTCAATACTCTTCCAGTCATCTCTACCATCAAGTTGTTATGGTTAGATTAAAACAAAACAAAACAGAGAAAACTCGGGAAGAAACCAAACCAAGGAAAACCTTCCCAAAACTTCAATATGGATCAGTGAAAGTTAATTAAATCACTAACAAGGGACAACACTGAAACTTGTATAATTTTATTGAACTATTGAAATGCAGTTGTAACTTAATATTTTAAGTTTCTCCTGGTAATCACAAAGTGGTTAGACCATGTATTCCTGAAGAGGAGATAGGGTCTAAACATAGCTAAACAGAGAAATAGTGGGATTTAATTGGATTTGAAATTCTTAATATTGGTTAATTGGCCTGTTTTAAGACAACTCCTTAAATGATTTCTTCTAAAATATTTTCTTTTATTTCATAGGATGTACTTAAGATTGCTTACTTTACCCAACTATAAACTGGCTGGTTATTTATTAATAACTAACAGATCCAGCTGCCCCAAATTAAATTCTTTTCCCCATCTATAAACATTCTTAGCCATCTAAAGATAATTATCTAAAGAATGGATACACAATCATTTTGGGAAACAGCATACTTTGCTTTTAACTGACCAGGAGAAAATTGCCTCCAGAGGCAGTTTACTTGCAAGAGTGTAATTTCTGTTAAAAGGACTTCACTGAGAGACATACAGAAGAGATTTTTTTGCTCCCGTTCTGTAAATTCCCCATCTTCAAGTGTCCGATGAAGTGGGATTCTCGCCCACAAAAGCTCATGTGTTAAATAAATTGGTTAGTCTTTAAAAGTGCCAGAGGACTCCTTGTTTGTTTTGTTGAACTGGACTAACATGGCTATCCTTTGGCACTCGTCATACAGAAGAGATTGTAAAGGAAGTAAATAGTTTATTATTTATGTTTTGTTTAATGTTTTCTTTTCCTTTCTTTAATAACTGTGATGATTTTGATTGGTCTTAATCATGGTATTCTTTAAGGTATGTAAAAGAACCCCTCTTGCTGACTGATTTGAGTCACAATTCCTGAAATAGTCTTATGAATACCTTGTATCAATAATTCCATCTTTTCATTTGGTTTTGCCAGAGCAGGCAGTAAGAAAAACAATTAGTATAGGAAGTCTTGGCACAGTGAAGGAGCTATGAGGTGGTTGGAATAACAGAGCCCTGGTGGAATAACTCACATGACTGGAGCACTGTCATGAATGGATATAAACTGTTCAGGAAGGACAGGCAAGGGAAAAGAAGTGGAGGCGTTACACTGTATGTAAGAGAGCAAGTATGATTGCTCAGAGCTCTAATATGAAGCTGAAGAAAAGTCTGAGAGTTTCTGGGTTAAATTTGGAGGTGAGAGCAACAAAGGTGATGATGTAGTGGCTTTTTTTCCAACAACTAATCCAGATCACAGGCCTGGTTCTCATGGGAGACTTCAATCACCCTGAAATCTGATGAGAGAGCAACACAGCAGTATACAGACAATCAAGGAAGTTTTTGGAGAGTGTTGGGACAACTTCCTGGTGCAAGTGCTAGAGGAACCAAGTAGGGGCCTTGCTAATCTTGACTTGCTGTTCACAAACAGGGAAGAATTGGTAGGAGAAGTAGTAGTGGGTGGCACCTTGGGCAGCAGTGACTATGAAATGGTCAAATTCAGGATCCTGACAAAAGAAAGAAAGGAGAACAGCAGAATACAGATCCTGGACTTAAGAAAAGCAGACTTTGATTCTCACAGGGAACTAATGGGCAGGATCCCTTAAGAAGCTAATATGAGGGGAAAGGAGTCCAGCAGGTCTGGCTGTATTTTAAAGAAATCTTACTGAGGGCACAGGAACAAACCGTCCCAATGTGCAGAGAGACTAGCAAATATGGCACGCAACCAGCTTGGCTTAACAGACAAATCTTTGGTGAGCTTAAAAATAAAAAGGAAGCTTACTAGAAGTGGAAGCTTAGATAGATGACTAGGGAGGATATAAAAATATTGCTTGAGACTACAGGGACAACATCAGGAAGGCCAAAGCACAACTGGAGTTGCAGGTAGCAAGGGACATGAAGGGCAATAAGGTTTTCTATAGGTATGTTAGCAACAAGAATGGGCCCCTTACTGAATGGGGCAGGCAACCTAATGACTGATGATTTGGAAAAGTTGAAGTGTTTTCACATCTATCTTCATAGACAAAGTCAATTCCCAGACTACTGTGCTGGGCAGCACAGTATAGGAAGGAGGTGAGCAGCCCTTAATGCTGAAAGAACAGGTTCAGGACTACTTAGAAAAGATGGACATGCACAAGTCAATGGGGCTGGGTGCAATGCATCTGAGGGTGCTGAGGAAATTGGCTCATGTGATTGCAGAGCTACTGACCATTATCTTTGAACTCATGGCAATTTTCTGAACAATTGGAAAAAGGCAAATATAGTGCCCATCTTTTAAAAAGATAAGGAGGAGGAGCTAGGGAACTATAGATCAGTCAGCTTCACCTCAGTCCCCAGAAAAATCATGGAGCAGGTCCTCAAAGAATGCATTATGAAGCACTTTTGGAGGAGAGAAAGGTGATCGGGAATAGTCAGCATGGCTTCTCCAAGGGAAAATCATGCCTGACCAATCTGATTGCCTTTTATGGTGAAAAGACTGACTTTCTGGATGTGAGGAAGGCAATGGACATGATATACTTTGACTTTAGCAAAGTTTTTCATACGGTTTCCCACAGTATTCTTGCCAGCAAGTTAAAGTAGCATGAGTTGGGTGAATGGATAGAAAGCTGGCTAAAACATTGGGCTCAGTGGGTAGTGATCAATGGTTTGAGGTCTAGTTCACAGCTGATATCAAGCGGTGTGCCTCAGGGGTTGGTTCTGTAGCTGATTTCATTCAACATCTTAATCAATGATCTGGATGATAGGGTTGATTGCACCCTCAGCAAATTCATGGATGATGCTAATCTTGTGGAAGTATTGGGTGTGCTGGAGGGTAAGCATAGGATACCGGGTCCCCTAGACAAACTGGAGGACTGGGCCAAAAGAAATCTGATGAGGTTCAACAAGGATAAAACACAGAGTCCTGTATTTAGGGTGGAAGAATCTCATGCAATGCTACAGACTGGGGACTGACTGGTTAGGCAGCAGTTCTGCAGAGAAGCTTCTGGGGCTTACAATGGACAAGAAGCTGGATATAAGTCAAGAGTATACCCTTATTGCTAAGAAGGCTAACAGCATGTGGGCTGCATTAGTAGGAGCATTACCAACAGAATGAGGGAAGGGATTATTTCTCTGTGTTCAGCACTCATGGGGCCACATCTGGAGTATTGTCCAGTTTTGGGCTTCCCCACCGCAGAAAGGATGTGGATAAATTGGAAAGAGTCCAGCAGAAAGCAATGATAATGATCAGGGGCTGGGGCACATGACCTGTATGGAGCGGCTGGGGGAACTGGGTTTATTTTTAGTCTGCAGAAGAGAGAATTGAGGGGGGGATTTGATAGCAGCCTTCAACTGTCTGAAGGGGGAACCAAAAACCATTTTAGGCTGTTCTCAGTGGTGGCAGAAAAGAGAACAAGGAGCCGTGGTCTCAAGCTGCATATTAGGAAAAATGTTTTCATTAGGATGGTGGTGAAGCACTGGAATAGGTTCTCTAGGGAAGTGGTAGAATCTCAATTATTAGAGGTTTTTAAAGCTGCCTTGACCAAGCCCTGGCGGGCTGGAATGGTTTAGTGGGGATTGATCCACCTTTCAGTAGGGGATTGGACTAGATGACTTCCACTAGTTCCTCCCAAACCTAATCTTCTATCATTTCCTTTTATCTTAACATTAAATATTTGTAATTGGCTTTAAAATAAAATTATTTGGCATCCAAAAAATTTAAATGATTCCTTTCTACCTCACACAAACCACCCATGGAAGAATGAACAAGGAATAAGAGGTTAAGGCTCAAATCCAGTGACAGCCTTTCTTCCCGAAACTGTTTTGCTAATCAACCTTCTGCTTTTACTTGTCTGACAACGTGTATGCAGACTGAATATTTTCATTATGATTTTGTGTATTTCTTATGCAAAACCATCTCTCATGTAACATGAGCCTAGCTAATATGGTTGAGTATTCCCCTAAGAGTCCTTGTTAATTTAAAAGATGTATTCCTTTATGTATACATGAAAACTGCAGTAAATATTTGAATTGATGGCGGCCACATGAGCTATGGAAAGAAGAAAATACCTGCCAGACAGAAAGGTTGTGATTAGAATGAAAAGTTTAAAAACCCCCAAACCTGAGTTAAAATCTGCTTTAAATAAGGGTGGCTCATTCTGCACTATTATGCACCCAAAAGGCTGTCTTCCACTGATTCTATTTGTACATAGATTCCGCTGTCCCGCCAGGAGGCCAGATGCCCATTGTTGCCCATGCTGCAGACATTAGCTAAGAAATGGCAGCTTCGTACCTGGAGACTAGACCAGATTACCTGCATGTTAGTTTTGTTCAAAATCCTGGCGGTATTAGTCTCATGCGACCTGGGCGGGGCCGCTGGTGCCTCGGTGCTGCTGGTGCCTCGGCTGGGGCCAGCTCCTGGCAGTGGCCGAATCCCAGTGGCGGTGGCCTCGGCAGCATCCCAGCCAGGGCCGGCTCCCAGCAGGAGCCTCGGCCAGAACAGCTCCTGCTGGCGGGCCCGGCCCAGCCCGGGGCTGTTTGGTCTGGTGCGGCCCCAGCCCAGCTTAGGGCCTGAGGTTGCTAGGGGGTGGAGATGGAGGGGGAACGTGGGGGCGGCGAGGGGTCAAGGAACGCCACACGGGGGGCTGTGTGCCCCGAATGTTTTTTGGGGGGTCAGCAATGCCCATGCCCCTGCCCCCACCTGTGTCCGCCCCGCGAGCCCCGGCTCACTACCCCTACCTATCCCCACCCTCCCGCAGGGGTAGCCTTAATTGCCAGGAGCGGAGCAGGCCCACCCTTCCCCCCTCCACCGTGGGGTAGGGTGGGGGCCCCCTCCACGCCAGTTGGCCCTGGGCCCCGCTCCCCCTAGGAACGGCCCTGGTTCTAAGATAATATTTAAGTGTTTGTACTGTAACTGTAAACCCCCACAGCTAGGTGAGAAGCATTACCAAGGGTGAAATACAAGTTTGCCACAGGAGGTGTTCTCAGCTGCCCCAAAAAAGAAGGCCCACACTCACCAGACAAACCATGCTGGAAGATCGGAGGCCAAAATACATAGCTGATTGCTCCCCACACGCTCGTGAAGAGGAGACATGCACATGAACTATCGCCTTGAACTCTGGGGGGAAGGAAATAAAAATCCCTGACAAAAAGAAACTATGTTTTTGCCTGCTTGAACTCTGAGGGGCCAGAGACTTGAAACTGAAGCCTCCTGGGTCTGTTCTGATGGACGCTTGGAAAAGACTGATCACTGCAACTCTGTAACTTTTAGGATTTAGATGGTAACTCATTGGTGTATAAGTGTTTGCTTGCTTTAAGCTGTAAATAACTCTTGGGTTACTTTTTACTAATTAATAAACCGTTAGATGGTTTAGCACAGGATTGGCTGAAAGCTTTGACTTTGGTGTATATGATCTAGGGTAGCAATTGGTTTTGAGTAAGTGACTGGTCTCTTGGGAATAGAAGTGAAAGTGGTGTGTGTGTGTGTGTGTGTGTGTGTGTGTGTGTGTGTGTGTGTGTGT
>ML685803.1:2770833-2821334 GCA_007922175.1 Pelusios castaneus
TTCACCCGGTGAATGCTCCTTTGTGAAAGAAAGTGCACGTGTGTACGTGAGAAAGCGCTATATTTATAGCGCTTTACTTGTCCCGCAATAACTTATTGTGGGACAAGTATGCTCGTGTGTACATAGCCTCAGATTGAACACATCTGTTGAGCTGTCTTTTGGTCAGCTAGGGCAGCCAGCTCACATTATTTTGATGTCTCTGGACCCAACCCATTAACGCAGCTGGACTTAATGTTCCAGCCTTGGTGAAAAAGGAGATAGTTTTTAGAAAATTGTGGTTAAAAATACCAGTGTATTCTTGTATTGTTCTTTTTGAAAAATTTTCTGCTGTGAAAGGTAAAGACATGGGTGTATTTCAAGTTTTGGAGGTAATTACAGTGGTCTAAGAACTTTGCAGTGATATTGGCTACAGTAAGTAAAAACAGCCTGTTTCAAAATTTATTCTGTTTTACCAATGTAAATGCAGAAAAACTCCAATGAACCCAACAATTCAGTAGAGTTACACTGGGTTTCTCTGAGTGTAAACGACAACAGAATTTGTCCTCATTGCTGCTAAGGACCCCCAACTCAGTTTAGATAAAATTATGACTAACATAAATGTTTGTACTGAAGCTGAACTATTTGCATGGTTCACAGAAAGTTCAGGTTCTACACTGGTGCAGCTGTGAAGTGACAACAGCCACTTTTTGGTGGCTGCACTATATTTTTTCCCCCTCTCATGCAACCTTGCCAGCATTTTGGGAATAGATTGTATTTTGGTGATGGTGATAGCAGATGTTGAGGTTTTGTAGGTCAGCTTCCTAATGAAAGAGAAATCATTAATCTAGACTCTGGGTATATTCTTTATTTTTTATCTACATACAACAGTTTTTGCACAGAAGTGAGTCACCGATTGCCTGTAGACAATCCCTTCTTTCAGGAATCTCCGCCCCAATCCCAAAGCATGGTTTCCAGGGAGAAAGTTTGCCTCAAGAATTGACTCTATTTAGAGAAACTTTTACACTAGAAAATGAGGTCAGTTTACCAAGGTGGATTGCCTCAGCCGATGGAACATCCCCTCCAGTCACCATAGATAGCGTCTATACTGAAACACTGCGGTGGCACAGCTGTGTTTTAGGTGTAGGCCTATGGCAGAGAGCAAACTTCTTTACGCCTTGCCATAGCTCCTCTAAAGCAGGACTGCATCACAAAAACTAGCAATGCAAGCATTTCCTCAACGTCTTGGAGCACTGCTCTCACTATATGTAAAAGAGTCACCGGGTGACTCCTGACATAGTGTAACCCATATGCCTCTCTTTAAGAGACCTACTGAGGGTGGGTTATTGTTGCTGGGCTCATTAGCTGCCCACAACCAGAAACTTCTAGAAGCAGGGAGTGGTAGCATTTTTGAGCATGCTCCACAGGATGCCCTGCTGGTGTGATGTGGTGTGGTCAGTCAGATCACATGAGAGCAGCAGTCTGTGCAGACAGCAGGGTAGAGCTGCTTTGAGAAGAGCCCATGTGCTCAGTTTTCAGGAGAGAAGCTGAGCCAGGAGTGAACCAGATGTTTTCTCCCTTTAATGGAGTCATCTGCAACAGACCTTGCAGACATGCATATGGGACTGAGGGCTGGTTGCAAAGGAGAAGAAAAAGCCTGCATGGAATGCTACAGAGGATTCCAGCAAAGGAAGAAGAGGACAGCTATTTCTTGCCACTCAAGGCTCTACACTGGAACAGAGACTGTAGCTGAGAGTTGGGTGAACTCCACCTGGACTTTGGGACTCTTTGGTATCTTTCATGCAGGGGGTTTTCTGGAGGGATTGTTCTTGGTTAATTGTATTTTGTTTTCTTAGGATAAGGTTTATTTAGTTAGTAGTTAATAAAGTTCATTATTATGTTTGTTTTTTAGTAGTATTTTAATGTGGGTTGGTAACTCTGAGCAATCTTTGCTGTGAGTCCCATACAGACTGGATCCTGGGTCTCCAGCTGCTTTCTCCATAGGGGTTGGGATTGATTTCTGTGAGGTACTGGAGAAGGGCAATTAAATGACTTTTAGCCCACCCGAAGGTTACAATAGCATTATGGTGCAAAGTTCTATGGCTGCCCTTAATCAGGCTCTTTCTTAATGAGATTTTGTGCCCAATATCTCTCTCTACAGCAGTAGGACATAAAATATCAGTGTTTTGATATTACAGGCCAGCCTGTGTCTCTGGCCTCCTTTCTGGGAGTGTACCATCAGTCTGGGAGCATACCGATCTCATTGTGTTGAATATAGACTCCCATGATTGCACTACTCTGGTACTGGATCTCTGACTTGCACACCTCTGTTTCTCATTGTGGGTCCTTCAGAGGATCCAGATGAGTCTGGACTCCTGTTTGAGACTTCCCCTCTCAGTTGCTATGATTCTATGGTGTGGCACTTCACTATTTTGTTAGCTGGACATTTTAGCATTATCTAGGAGGAGGAAAATTAAAGATCCACGGCCAAACAAACAAGCAAACCAGTCTTGATCCTAATCAAGGAGACATCAGAATTGTTTGATGAAAATAATTCCCGATCTCTTACCAAGCAGGCTGCTTTCTTGGTGGCCAAGAAAGAAACAGCAGAGCTCCTCACGGCACATAATTGCATTGCCTGAACTCACGAGACGGCTACACTAGCTGGCAGGGCAGGGTTCTATAGTGATGTAAGCACAAATGATGGTACAATTTACCTTCCTTCCAAGAGGCCACATAATGCTTTGTTTGTGCAGATATATCCATAAAATAGGCCATTTATCTGTCACCTTTAGTACTTCAGCTTGTCCATTTGCTTTTTTACCACCCTTCCCAAGGTCTTTCTCTTTTGTTGACTTTTTCCACAGAAAAAGTATCTTGTTGTGTTTCCAGTGCTGTTGGTGACAGGACAGAATGGGACATAATGAGAAACAGACCCCTTAGGGCCCTATCAAGGAAGACAGCAGCCTATGCAATGGACTGTCTCAGACCAACGTATAAAGAAGTGTCTGGGAGGAAGCAGGTGAGAGGTCTCTAAAGCCCCTGCATTTGTCTGTCCATAGGGTTTGAATGTAGAGCCTTCAGCCCACATTTGGCAATATGGCAAACATTTGTAATGGTGAGAATAATTAATCATTGGAACAATATACCAAGGATGGTGGTAGAAGCTCCATCACTGACCCTTTTTAAATCCAGATGGGATGTTTTTCTAGAAGCTCTGCTCAAGGAATTATTTTGGGGAACGTTCTATGGCCTGTGTTAGACCAGAGGTCAACCTAGATGGTCATAGTAGTCTCTTCTCACCTTTGCATCTATGAATATACCTTTATAGCTCAGGGATTCACAGATTTCTAGGCCATTAAGACACTATTAGATCTATTCTGAACGTCTTCCATAATAGAGGCCATAAAACCATACACAGTGATTCCTGCATCTAGTCCAAGAGCTGATGGTTGAACTGAAACATGTCTCATTATATTGTGTGTCTCACCTCACAAAACTGTTTAGCTGTGCTGGCAGATAGTGATAGGGTGGGCCAGGAATACAGTAAGAAGAGTCTTTGGCACCATATTGTAATAGGGCTGTGCTGAACCATCTTCTATACAAGTTTCGCTGGCTTAGCCGAGCCCTCCTTTCTGGAAATGATATCCCCAGCAGGCAGGAGAATGAAGTTATAACATAAGCTGGCTGCGAACAGAGGCTTTTTATTAACTACCACCCATTTCTAGTAAAGAGACCTCTGGGACCAAGTCTTCAGCTTGTAAATGCTTCAGCTCAGCTGAAGTTGATGAAACTATGACCATTTACACCCTGTGAAGATCTGCCCCCTGGTGGTAACTGCATTAGTTAATATTATTTCTGTTCACTTGGTCTTCTCGAAAGGTGCAGCTCCTGCTTGCCTTAGCAGAGCACAAAGGGTTTGAGATGTATGTTTTCAAGTATGATTATTATTGTTACTTTTTGGTATTACAGACTCAGTCAGGATGAGGACCTTATTACACTAGGAGCAATACAAACATAAAATAAAAGACAGCCCTTCCTCAAAGAGCTTGCCATTGAATTTGGGGATGTGAATACAACTGCGGGGAGACAAGATAGACAGTGCTAGGAACATAGGATTGCATATGCCATTAGTTAAGGGTCTGATCCAAAGAAAGACTCCCATTGACTTTGATCTTTCCACTTCCATGGTATTTAGATCAGGCCCTAAGTGCACATTTTGAAGGCTTCACGGATGTTTTTTTTATAGGGTAAGTGGCTGAAAGATACTGATGCACTAACAGGCCACCAGCTTAGCCATTATCATGAGGCAGTTTGTTATTCACCATTACCGTTAGTGAAGAAGAATGAGCTGGGATGAGGTGGAGAGTTACCACTTCTCAGCATGTTTTTCCAGGCTTAGATCATTTCTTGGAGGGGAGTCTCTTCCCTTTGCCTTGTATACAGTGTAATCTCTTCCCCCCCATCCCTCCCCCACCCCCCACACACTATGATTTCCTTGAGAATGATGTAGAAAGTGTTTGCTGATGGGAAATCACATAGTGTAAAGGGGAAAAGGATGGAATTCCCTCCAAAGGGACAAACTGAGGTAAACAGGCAGGTCACAAAGATGCAGAGAGATGGACCGTCACTCTTCCTCCTTAGAGCACTCTTCGCTCTGCCAGAACAGCACACTTGCCTGAGAAAAACACTCATGGGCCCACTTTTCCCTCCATTACCCAGGTGCAGGTCTCATTAAAATCAAAAGATGCTGAGCTAATAGCTGTGATACTTTCTCTCCTGCTGAGGCTATCTGTGACCTCAGCTGTACCTCTCAGAAGAAACTCCTGGTACATGTTGACAGCCCTACTATTTAAAATAAACCAGGGGTCACATTCTGGGCTACATTTGGTTCTCTGTCCCAGGTTCCGTCTCTGTGGAACAATTATACTTTTTTAATGACCCTCTCACACACAGCTTATTCTTTTGTAAAGGTGGAGCTATCTTTTAAGTCACACTAAAGCTCAGCCTATTCTTTTTAAAATGCTATTTGCATCCATAGCAATTGCAGTCAGATAGTTAGAGACACATTGTTCCTCTTTGTGCCAACAAATAAACTTCAGGAACAGCCCTTTTGAAAACCCAGCTCTGTGTATCCATCTGGGGGAGATTTTCAAAGACACACAGGCTATCTCTACACTTGGCCAAATAAGTTGACTTAGCATGTCCACACTCAAAAATTAAGTCGACTTCAAGGGGACCTTGCCAAATTGACTTACAGCGTCTACACTGGATGCCTAAGTCGACTTCTAGGGGCTATATAGACCTGGGACTGGTCCATGGTGGCAAGGGGGGCACCCCTTGCCAAGTGCCAGGGGGCTCAGCATTTGCCCCATTGTACCTGGATACAATGGGGGCTGAGCAGGACAGGGACAGGGGCAGGACATAGGAGTGGGGTGGACAGGGCTGTGTCCTGCCCCATGGGGGGGCATGCCAGGCTCTGGCTGTGCCAGCCACCCTGGCAAGGAGGGCAATGGGGGAGCCCTGGAGCCCTTAAGTCGACTTTAAGTCGATTTAGGGCTAATCTGTGTCTACATTGTCTAAGTCAACTTTATAAAGTCGTCTTAAAACCGGGTTTAATAAAGTCGACTTTAATTTTCCTTAAGTCGACTTAAGCAGCATCTTAAATCGACTTAATTTAATCTGTGTCTACACTACAATTTCCTTAAATCAACCTAAGCAAGCTTAAATCAACTTAATTTGTAAGTGTAGACGCACCCTTAGATGCTTTTGTAAATCCCTCCCTCTTTTTCAATAAGAGCTGGTGCTCTAACTGTCCTTTCTGCCTTTGATGATTCCCCCTTACAATCTATCTTATATTTTATTTTCAGACTAGATCAATGGAAACTGACTTGAACTCTTAAATAATGAAATTAAACTCTTCGCAGGCATTAAACTGAAATCTTACAAAATTCTTTTTTTTTTTTTTTGGCCTGGGGAAGGACTTCAGATATATAATTCTGAGAGTTCCTTAAAGTTATGTCCCTCGTTACTGGCAAGCTTCTCCAATTAAGGACCTTCATTATTCATGTCTGGTCTGTGGCCTGTTCAGGTAGTGCTGACTAAATTCAAATCCTATTTTACCATGCCTTGGGCTCATTGTGACACATGTGGAAATTTTTCTGTGGGCTGCCTCTTCTTCTGCAGTTGTAAAGTCGTGGCCAGGAATTGGGCCACCTCTATTCCTGGATCTTTCTCTTTCCTTCAAGTCTGTATAGGTCAAAACTGCGCAGTACTGAAGACAATAAACCTGGGACAATTCTCAGTTCTGAAGAAACTCCTATTTAAACATCTTTCTCTCTTTCATCTGAAAATTTCTTTGGAGAGCAGACAACAGCAATAACAACAAAAATCATATGTACCTTTATTACCCCGATACATTCAAAATGATATGCTGGAGTATATGACTTTTGAGGACCATGGAATATAAACAGAAATTTTCCTAACAGCTGCATTTTAGCCTTAAAATACGTCATGGTTTAAAATAATGCATATCCAACAATGAAGTAAAATGAAATTAGAATGTGGGGATCCTAGTGACAGACTATTTGGACGCCTCTCTCCTGGTGTTCTGGTGTTGTATAACTATTGTTACCATATTGCATCTGACAAAGTGGGTTGGAGCCCACGAACGCTTATGCCCGAAGAAATTTGTTAGTCTTTAAGGTGCCACGGGACTCTCGTTGTTTATATTGTTACAATGCTGAGACTGATCTAAAAGTCACCATGAGCTGCAAATGGAGTGGCTTAACATTTCTAGCATATATTACGACATTGTTACCTGCTGCGTCTACCATATTTTCCTAGAAATACCTCCAGTTCTAAGCTTCTTTCATTATTATCAGCCTACGGTTTTTGACAAATTAAGGCTTTTCCTTGACTATAAATTAAATAAGGTGTAATTTTTAACAAGAAACTTGATAATAGTTAAAGATAAACTTGAACTCTGTCTGCTTTGCTGTATGTTGCACACACATTAGATTTTCATATTTCCCCTCTGTTATTTATTAAGCACAGACATTAAAGTTCAGTAGTCATGATACACATAAAAAGACAGCCCTGCCCCAGAAGGCTTACAGTCTAAATAACAAACACAGAAGACAGGACACCCTTAGGACACATAGGAGAGAATTCACTCAGTATGTTTTCTCAGCTGTTTGTTAGGCAATATCTCACTGAAGATAATCTAGGAAGTTTGCAATCTGAATTTTTTTTTTTTTGCACATTTGTGAGACACACAAATGACCCTTTTATGCATCCAATGCTCTGCCCTCTGACCTGCTATGTGGTGACCTGGCAACTGAAATTCCACTGTGTCAGTAACATCTTAGCTACCTTCAAGGGGTGACATTCTGACTGCAAATTCCATTTATCATCAAAAACTACTAAACATCAAAAACTAAAGTAATAATAATAATCTTCTCTAGTAGCACTGTCTCCTTTGTAACTGAAACAGGATCACAGTAAAAAATCAAGGACTTTGGGGGGGGGGGGGGGAAAGAAAACATTGTGGTGCATTTGAATAACTGAAAACTTTTCATATTCAGTTGAAGAGAAGCATAAACACATACCTTCACAGCAAATCCACTTCAGCAGAGATAAATGTTGGTAAAGAGAGATTTTTTTTTCAGTGGCCAAGCAGGCTCTGGCTGATGTATGAATGATTAAAACTTCTGTTTTTCTGCGCTAGACAGAGTAAGCTCATCCCACTGTTCATGACATCAGACTCCTGGATTTTCCCCCCTCCCGTAATATCCTCCAAAACAAGGTTTGGCAGCTGTTTTCAATGTGATGTCACTGGTATTTGACAAAGACTTGTGGATAAAACAAACCAAGCTAAAATCTTAGCCTGAAATGGCAGTTCCAGGAAATCCTCCCCCTTCCTCCCACCAACTTCATGGCTTCATGACTTTAGGCTTGATTTTGTGTGGTGCTGAGCGCTTTTTTATCCTCTTGGCTTCAACAGGAGTTGAGGGTGATCATCTCTAGAGATGGTCAGGAATTTATTTTTGTTGGGTTGGGGGGCAACATGTTTCCTTACTAAAAATGCTGTTTCATCAAAATTGAAACTTTGTGGGAAAGGGTCAGGTTTGAGAATTTTTCATTAAAATTTTTTTTAATAGTTGAAAATTCCAGTTTTCTGAGTCAAAATGGCATTTGGTTTTGAAATTTAAACTAATTATATTTTTAAAAATCAAACTGGAAAACAAAATGTTTTGTTTGACCCAAACCAAATTCTTTTTATTTTTGTTTTTGGTTTGCAGAAATTTTTGTGATGCTGACTTTTCATATTGATTTGGGAGGGGGATTTTTTTTTTTAAATCTCAGATACATTCATTGGATTGGAAATGATTTCCCACCCAGCTGTATTGACTGCTGGACAGAGCTGGGACCTCTGTGCAATTCTTTAAATCTGAACAGATTAAATACCTCTTGTGGCACTGCAAATATTTTCTTTCAGAAGGATCAATTTCTTAGTTGTATTTTCAGAGAATTCATAAGGTTCAGAGATTTACTCCCCCTCAGCAGAATTGCTGTGACTTTCCCTTGTGGAATAAACAAGGAGTCCTGTGGCACTTTTAAAGACTAACAAATTTCTTTATTGCATGAACTTTTCTTTATCAATAGTCTTTGTGTGATGTTCATATAATTCAACCAACGTCCTTCCTTGTAGCCTGTTTGATATTATGTAGGACTAGATGATAATATTGATCCCTTCTGACTTTAGTGTCTGAGTCTATTATTCCACTAAACAATTATTTCATTAAACAATAATTCTCTACCGATAACCACACTTTTCTATAGAAGTAAGGGCAAAGTCTCTATCCTCTTTGTGATTTGGCCATTTAGAAAAGGGTGTGCTGAATTACTTTTAATTAAAAACATTTCTTATTTAACATCCATAATTATAGAGTTCTCTGAATATAATAGGAAAATCATCTTGGCAAGAGAATCTGTACACAGTGCTTTCATTTCTGGATGTGTGGACAAATTGGAGAGAGTTCAGTGGAAGTCAATGAAAATGATTAGGGGGCTGGAACTCATGGCTTGTGAGGAGAGGCTGAGGGAACTAGGCTTCTTCAATCTGAAGAAGAGAAGAGTGAGAGGGGATTTGATAGCAACCTTCAACTACATGAAAGGGGGGAGGATTGTTTCCAGGGAGGATGAAGCTAGGCTGTTCTTAATGGTGGCAGATGACAGAACATGGAGCAATGGTCTCAAGTTACAATGGGGGGTGGTCTAGCTTGGATATTAGGACAAACTTTTTCACTTGGAGGGCAGTGAATCATTGGAATGCGTTACCTAGGGAGGTGGTAGGATCCCCATCCTTGGAGGTTTTTAAGACCTGACCTGATAGAGCCCTGGCTGGGATGATTTTTGGGGGGTTGGTCCTGCTTTGGGCAGGAGGTTGGACTAAATGACTTCCTGAGGTCCCTTTCAACCCTAATCTTCTATGAGGCTCCACTCAGAGGCAATCATGAGAGCTTGTCAGTGTTGATCTGTTTTACTGAAATAGATGCATTAAAAAAAATCTTATACTGATCAGATGTTACTGGTTTGAGCAGATATTCCAATCACTTATAAATGCTGCTGGAACTATTGTTAGTTCCCTTATCAGAGAAAGGCAAACTTTTTTTTTAGATTGGGCCCTCTGTCCTTGATGTTACACTGATATGCAGTCAGAAACAGATCTCTCCTCTGTATCCTTGCTGTTTTTAGAAATGCGATACCTGGTGCCTTTGGACTTAGTCTGCTGGATTCAGGCTTCCCTGATGTGCAGGGGATAAAGAGAAGTGGCCAAGAGCTTGTCATTCTCCAGTGATCCCAGGCTCTGATAACTTCTCAGAGCTACAGAGTAGTGACATGCCAGAATAATTAGAATGCTCTGAATTACCCTGGGGCTTGAACTGACCCCCTCATTCCTGTAGTAATTGGTGGACTGTTGTGATATTATAAAGCCATCATTGGCCTTGCTTCTGGTCTTACGCTGACAAGGTAGCCAGATCCTAGAATCAGGGGGTCAGTATGTTTACTAGAGACTGGAGGGGGATTTTTTTTTTTTCTAGACAAGCACTCCCAAAATGTAATTATCCTGATAATAATATCAAGCCTTCTTTTCTAATGAGAGTAATTTCTCAGCTTTTTATATGTTCTGGAAGCAAATGTTATGTTGATCTTTCCCACCTCTATCTATTTGTAGAATGACATTTCCCAAGCTCATAGGAGAGACATTGCATGCCGATATTAGAGAAAGCTCTGAAAATACAAAGCCCCAGTACACGGAAGCTTTTCAATTTTCCTTTTGCCTCCTTCTCAGTTTTATCTCTTGAGCCAAATCTGTTTCACATTTTTCTTCTTAACTTTGCAAGCTGTTGGCTGATTGAAGCAGATAAATTTGAAATGAGCTTTTCATAAACATTCAGCACTGCCATAAAAGATCCAAACTCTCAGATATTTGGGGGTACACAGCCACATTCTCCATAACTCTTTCTTTTCCACGGGTCACTTCTGCATCTCTGCTATGCCCCAAAGTAAATCATATTTTGACAGTCTTAGAAACTGTGAGGATTCTTACACCTTCCTCACTTGCAAGCAACAGATGATTCCATTAACTCTTGGAACACCCAATTAAGTATTCTCTGAAACACTGTGTGTACTTGCTATGCCCTGTGAAAAATGTCCTCTTAACCAACCAGCTGATCTGATTGGAACTAATGAAGCTTTGTAAATGTCTCCCCTCTTGCCAAGTTAGCACAGAATTCTTTTGCTCTTGGAATTTGATACTGAGTCACCTCCAGACAGGTGTTTATCGAGACTTTATAATCTCTCAAATTCTGAAATGCCCATCGGTTTTTGGAAATATTCAACATTCCTTGAGCTTTCCAGGTGAAATTATATCGTGCTTGTGCAGTTCTTCTACCCACCTTTTTTCTGGCACATTCAGTTGTTTTGACAACATAAAACCAAGTTTCACAGGTTATCAATTGTGGTAACAACAGCAGGATTCGCGGTCCATTTGATGTGCACTCATTTGTTGTGCACCACAATTAAAGTGCTATTAGTATATAAGATGGGTGATGGAGAACATTCCTAGAGGTATTATAGAGCTGAAGCCAGTGGTATCAGACATCAGTGCCCCCAAGTGTCAATGGTGAAGCAGCCAATCATGTAATCTACTCCTAAGAATGAAAGGAATGCAAGCCTGGAAGCACTTGTGATGTAAGGAGTGAGTGCTGTCAAATTCTGATTTCCTCCTCTGATTTCTCCTCCAGAAATGATCATATACCAAAAGAGCCTGACTCCTATCTTTCTACAAAGGCCTGCTTCTCCCCACATAGGATATGACTGTGGGTATTCCTTAGGTGGGAAATTGGGTCCCTGAGAACCTCTTATCTCAAGTATGTTCTGAATACAGGGCTCCCTCTGTCTCCTCTCCGCTTCCAGTGTGTTGGAGAAGGTTATATACCTCATCCTTTATTGACAACGAGGGCGTAATGTCTTGAGTGTAAGTAGGATTTGCTGTAAGCACAAGTGAGTATTTCCTGTGTAAACAAGAGTTTGACATTGGCAGACCAGACTCTAGCCCAGGGGTAGGCAACCCCCGGCATGTGTACCAACAGTGGCACACAAGCCCATTCGGAGCGGCACTCGGCATAGAATCATAGAATCATAGAACAATAGGGTTGGAAGGGACCTCACGAGGTCATCTAGTCCAATCCCCTGCTAAAAAGCAGGACCACTCCCCCTAAATTACCCCAGCCAGGGTTTTGCATCCTCTGTGGTGCCACAGAAATTGCCACTCCTGTCACCAAAAGACACTCCACATGGCTTCTTTCGGGGGTGGCTGCAGTGTGGAGGTCCCTGCCATGTCCATGCCCCAGGATACCATGTTAAGAAGCTGCCTAGAGCGGCTCCTCTCTGTGGTGTGCCACCATCAAAAGGAGTCACTCCGGGTAACGTCTTTCCATGGCGTGCCTGGGGATAGGGGTCCCCAGGCACGCTGCTGAGAGGAGCCCCTCCAGGTGGCTTCTTTCCATGAATGGGCTGTCAGTACCAGCTGAGGGTCGAGGAGGAGGGACCGGCACAGGGGTCGGCAAAGGTTGCTGGCCCTTGCTCTAGCCCATAGCATGGCCCCTAGGCCTCAACTGAACACTGACAAATACATAGCTGGAACCAATGTGGTTCATGTGTGTTTGTAGTGTTAACATAGGTACTGGAATTATACAAATGTGTTTAGCCTCTATGAAATGCTTGTAAACTGCTGCATGCATTAATCTCATTTATAATATCTGCAGCCCATATTATAAGGTAATGTTTAAGTGTTTGCTCTGTAACTGGAAATCACCAGACAGGAAAGAAGTATGGGAAAGTATGAAATGCTAGTTTTCAACAGGAGATGTTGTTCTCTTCTGCCTAACAAAGGAGGCCCATCAACACCAGCTGAACTTTTGTGGTCCATCAGAGGGCAATAGATTTTGAGGATTGCTCCCCCCCCCCCCCCCCCCCATGAACAGGAAATGTGTAAGTGAATTGCTCCTGACAGCTGAACTTGCAGTGCAAAGCAGAAGAGAGGAAGGAATAAAAAGCCCTAACAAGAAGGAACTGTATTTTTTATGCTGCTAGTACTCTAAGGGGATCATTGAGCATCAAAGCAAAAGATCCCCAGTGCTTGGCCTGGATTAGCCCTAAAGGACATATAGAGCTAGTTTATCATAGAAGTTTCTATTACTTTTTGAGATTTAGAAATGGAACTCATTTGTGTGTATATGCTTATCTGGTTTAACCTTTTAAATAGCTCTCCTACTTCCTTTTCCTTGTTAATAAATCTTTAGATAGTTTATAATAGGGTTGACTATAAATGTTGTCTTTGATGTGAGATGGAAGGTGCAATTGAGCTGGGTTTAGTGACTGGTCCTTTCGGACTGGAAGCAACCTGAATATTGCTGTAATCTTTGGGTGTAAGAGACCATTTGTCACAAAGATAAGCTTACCAGGATGGCAAGACAGATTGGAGTACCCAAGGGACTGCCTGCAATTCCATATTAAGGCTGTTATAGTGTCTGAGGAATTTACACTTGGTTGGTGCAACTGAAGTGTAAAGCTTACAGCCAATTTGGGGTTTATGCCCTGTTTCTTAACAGTCTGCCTCGAGGTTGGTATTGATGCCCTTGAGCCATTGCAGGACAGCCTAATAGAGAGATTCACAATTAGAAAAGAAGTAGTAATGCATTTGTGCAAGAGAGTGTTTAATATGAGTCCATGATGGAGGGTATGGCAAACAGAACTACAGAGCAGAGAGGTATGGTGCAGAATTACCGTATCCTAGGCTGTCCATCGCATTAGTCTATATATTTGAACATATCAGAGGAGTGCAGACTACTGTGGTATTTCCTGGATAAAGTTTAGGCTGGAGGATGCTTCTGACATTTCCTGATCACTCTTGGTCACAGACAGAGCTGAGTGTTGGGTGTTTTTAAGTAACCAAGTCAACCTCTAATTATTCACCTGTCCCAAGGTCAGCACCCACCTCTGGGCCACTTTGTAAGCCATGAAATGTTTTCCTGCTGAGGATGCTTTCCTTGTATGCTTCCTGCGTCCTATGGCCTGGCCACATGAATATTTAAGGACAGGAAATCTCTTTGAAATACATGAAAGTAGCTTCTCACTCACACTGGCTCCTTTGGGAGACAGGTTTGTGCTGTCCCTGCTTCCTAGCAGTTCTACATTGCAGGGAAGCCATGAGAGCCTGTTCCTCATGTTGTCTCCAAGGCAGGATGCAGAGAGCTTCCTGAATGGCATGAACAAGCTGAAAATGACATGTTACTATGAAAAGCTGCCAGAGCAGAGAGGCTGTTGTGACTCCATTTGGGATGCGGCAGATTTGGACTGTTTCCACAGCTTCTTGTTCTAAAAGCTAATGCTTTTCTTTCAGCAGTGGCTACGCTCCCAGGGGAATTGTATATTCACAGCAGGGCTTTAATCTTTCATATGAAATCTTTGATGGCTTTCCAGACATGGTGAACCACACGCTTTAGTGGGAGAAAAATAGCTCCTCCAGACATTTTGTGTGGGATGTTCAGGGCACATTGCCTCAGTAATCTGTTTATGCTTCAGTTACAAATGGGCTGAGGAAACGGATCTGAACACAATGTCCTTCAGGGAAGTTCAGCTACAGATACAAATTCAGTGACTATGGTTACATCTGCACTACGCATCAGTTTCAGAAACGTGGAGGGCACATGAAGCAACACACCCAGTGCAAAGTGGTCTGTGCCCACACTACTGTGTGGCATTACGTACATAAGTGAAAAGCTTTGGTAGAGGGGAGGCAGCAGCAGCTGGATCCTTTCACTGTGGTGTAGAAAAAGCTCTGTCTTGGGGGAGGCAACAGGGAAAAGCCTCACCCATGCCAGAGACTTTTCCTGGAGCAGGAAAGTCTCCAGCCACTGGGAGGCAGTAGGATACTACATGGCTAAAAATAGCAGTGTAGATGGAAAGGCAATGGTGGGGTGAGTAGAGAGCTGTGTAAGGCATTGTTACAGGGCTGGGTTCCCTCATGCACACCAATGGCAAGTTACCACCCTGTGCTTTATAAACATTGATTCCCTACAGCATAAAGCTTATCTCCTCATCTTTACCTACTAGCAAGTCCCAGGGAGGGAGGAAATCTCTCACCTCTCTGAGACCTGTAGCTTCTCTGGTCTTTCTTTCCAGCTGTCTTCCTGCATCTCTTTTAACTGTTTCTAGTTGGGGAACTGAATCCCTTAGCTCATTAATACAGTGGTTTTCAAACCACAGGTTGGGACCCAGTACTCGGTCGCAGACCCACAGGTACTGGGTTGTGGGGCCTCCTGCTGCTGCTGCAGAAAGACTGGAATGCATTGCTGAAAGATGTAATTGTTGGGTCGTGGGCATAAATGATTTTTTTTCAACTGGGTACTGAGGAAAAAAGTTTGAAAATCACTGCATTAATAGATCACTTAATACTGTGATATGTAAGGATGTAAGCAAGGTTAGGAATCTGAGAGCCTCTCTTGCTTAGCAGCTAAGTAGGGAGGGCGGTCACTGATTTACCTGTGCTTGGTATTTGCATGACACTCAGCATAATTTCACCCAGAGGCTGGGCATGATGGGAGTTGGTATGTGTGACTGGTTCAAATCCTCTAAATCTGGTGTTTTATCAGAAGGGGGAAAGGAAATATTGTTCTTTCATGATATGCTACTCTTTGATTGTATATCTGTTATTGACCAAGCAGCTGATGGAAACGTCACCATCAGCAATAGAGAACTTGGAAAAGTGAGCAACCCTAGTTTTCAGAATTGTAAAACCAGGTGGGGAGGGGTGTGAGCACTAGCTCTGCTGGAGCTGTGCCTTAAGTCAACACCTATTTCCCCACCCATTGTTAAAGAATAGACCTAAAGATTCCTTGTAGAGGCTCTATTGTTACTTTGATTGAGCTGGAATCACCAGGGAAGCAGACACTTCCCAGCGAGCTGAAATCACTAGGGAAGCAGACACTTCCCAGCGAGCTGAAATCACTAGGGAAGCAGACACTTTCCAGCGAGCTGAAATCACTAGGGAAGCAGACACTTTCCAGTGAGCTGAAATCACCAAGAGCGGACAGCAGGTGGAACCAGTGGGTGGTGCAGCGGAGCCAGTGGACAGCAGGTGTGAGCAGTGGGCGGAGCCAGCAGGCAGAGCCAGCGGACCAGAGGTGTGACCAGCGGGCGGTGCGGCGGAGCCAGCGAACAGCAGGCAGAGCCAGCGGACAGCAGGTGAGACCAGCGGGCGGTGTAGTGGAGCCAGCGGACAGCAGGTGTGACCAGAGGCCAGCGGCAGAGCCGGCGGACCCAGACAGCGTCTGCGGACAGCGGGTGTGAGTGGCTAGTGGGTGGTGTGAGCAGACCTTGAGGTGGCAGAGGACAATTGGAGGGGAGGACTGAGGGCTGACTCCCCCTCCTCCCCTTACTGGTGGAATGAGTTCTGTCTATTGGGTTTTGTGGGAATCTTTGCACTGTATCCCAACCAGTGCTGCATTTTGATGTTGCCTTTATATAGTCTTTATTAAACCTTTTATGTGCTACACTCAGACTGGTGCTTGCTAGCGGGGAAGTATTGCCCTTCTAGGGCGCCCAGGGGGTGATGTGTAATTTCCCAGAAGACTGGGTGGGGGCTCGAGCCAATTGTTGGTGTAACATTATTTGGGAACCCCTAGAAACAGAACCCGGTCCTTTGCTGCTGCCATCATGGCTCGGCAAACGGGTTACATTTTTGGGGGCTCGTCCGGGATCTCTGGGTCAGTACGTCTTGCAAGCACAGCTGAGTGATTAAGGTGAGATTTAATCTGTTGTACATGGGTTTAAGCAAAAATTGAATAATGGCCTCACAGCTACTAGAGGACTGGTGTAAGGGAATGAATGTTAACCCTAAGAGCTGCATATTGGTACAAGGGGTACCTGAGGGATTTGATGAAGGTACTATTGAGTCCACCTTAGAGGAACACATAGCTAAGTGCGTAGTGCGTGGATGCATGTTTCAGAGGGGAGAGGGGACCTATGTAGTACTATGTGAGTTTGATAAGGTGATGGAACCCTTGTCGGTGCCGAAAGAGTTAGAGGTTGTATGCAACAAATGGAAGATTGTAACTGTGGGGAGTCAGTCCCTGAAGGCTCCAGCTTCAGATATAGGGTTCTTGAAGAAGATGACTGCTTTCCTGAAAAGAGAAGGAAAGACTATGGCTGATATACCAGATTTACTGGGTCTTAGCCCATCAGCCCCAGACCAAGAGACCCCCTCTCCAGCAGGGGTATGGGAAAAGGTTTTAGAGAAAGTACTGGACAAGGCTGTGCAGCCCCACCCTGACTCATATGCATACCATAAACTAAGGTTATTCTCTGGGAGCTCCACCCCACTACCTGGGGAGGAGGAGTTTGAACCTTGGTTGGAACACGCCACAGAAATGCTACAGCAGTGGGCCGCCCCTGATTGTGAGAAGCGGAGATGCCTGATAGAGGGGCTCAAGGGCCCGGCTCTAGACGTGATCCGTACCCTAAAACTCATTGACCCGGATGTCAGCGTGAAAGATTGCCTAGAGGCCCTCACTCATGCTTTTGGAGAAACTGAGAGCTCAGAGGATGCCTATTGCAAATTCCTCAGCGTCAAACAGGAAAGGGGTGAGAAGGTTTCTCACTATGTACAAAAACTACCAAACATGACATAGTTCCTATGGATTATAGCATTTATGAGATATCCATAGAAAATAATATAAATGCTTCCCTAAATCCAGACAGTGTCACACTGTGCCCACATGCCCTGCCCTTTGGGGGGCATGCCAGGCTCCCCCTGTGCCCCGCCCCCGGCAGGGAGGGCATTGGTGTAGTCCTGGGGTAGCCCTAAGTCGACTTAGGGCTATCCCAGGGCTACACTGGCTTAATTCGACTTTAAAAAGTCGAATTAAGCCTTAGGTCGAGTAGAAAGGTGGTTTAATAAAGTCGACTTAATTTTCATTCAGTCGACTTTATTTTCCTTAAGTCGACTTAAGCAAGCTGCTTAAGTCGACTTAAGCAAAGTGTAGTTTAGACGCAGGGCACATTAAGTCGACTTAAGCCAAGCTTAAGTCGACTTAATTTACCAGTGTAGACGCAGCCAGAGGGTGCATCTACACTGGCAACTTAGGTCAACTTAAGGATGCTTAAGTCGACCTACGCAAAGCCCTGTCCACACTGGGCTTTTAAGTCTACTTAAATGCTTCCTTAAGTCAACTTAGTAACAGCTTAAGTTGACTAAATAACACGACCTCTGAAGGTCGACTTAAGTCGACGTCTTAAGTCGACTTAAAGCCAATGTGGACGGGGAATAGCGCTAAATTGCCCTTATTAAGTTGACTTAAAGCCAGTGTGGACGGCTATGTCTACTGTTAAGTTGACTTAACAAGGTTGACTTAAAGTGTAGCCACTCTAAGTCGACTTAACAAGGCCAACTTTAAGTGGACTTTAAGTTGACTTAACAGAGTCGACTTAACTTTACAAGTGCAGACATAGTCAGAGAGCACAGAGCTGGCTTAAAGACATTTCAGGAGCTGCACCAAGCTCTCCTCTGTCTCATTTCACAGTCCAGGCTGTTGTCTTCAGTGCTGTCAGTCTGCCATTGTTCACCAGCATCCATTCACTAGAACCCATTAAGGTAAAGGTACATTAATGCATACAGTCAGAAATCTACCAATATCTATCTAAGAAGTGCTCGGGTTCTAGGGAGTTTCCATGGCCAACAAACTGGACTTGTGCCAGCTATTGCTTGGAAATGGTGTTGCTGTTTACTGTTTTTTCTCTCAAAATTGGACACCAGGAGAGATCTTAGTGCTACACTTTTGTATAAGAAACAAGGTCCCAGCAAGAGTAAGTGCTAAATTCATTTTCATCCGTCTTGTTGTTTGAGCCTCTTGAAGAGCCCCTGGATAGGGAGACGATGTTTTTGTTTCAGGCAGCACCACATTAGCAGTCAGACAGAGCAAATGGAAATACAGCAGGACTTTAAAGCCATGTTTTTCTTGTGTAATGAAAACAAGACACAAAATGTTACAGTCCCTACCCTAAAGGGTTTGTAATTTAGTTTGTCGCTGGCAAAAGAGTTCCAACACAAATAACTAGAGCTGGATAAGTCATTTTTGGGATAAATTTCACCTTCCTGCTGTTAGCGAGCAGTAATTTTAAGGTAAGTGGGCTAACGCTGCAAGGCATGGTGGAAGAGGCATGCTTCAATGAGCAATTTTAAGAGGAGAAGATGGGTTGCCTTTTGTGCCCAGATGGCAGGGATTTCCAGATAGAAGGGACTGCATGGAAGAAGGCCTGGAGTGAAGTGAGGCTAGAGGCTTTGAGGAAGTGTTGGAACAGGAAAAAACAAGAGCAAAGAAGTGAGAGGGTTTATTTGCTTTTTTCTCAAGCTAGCCACACTAATAGAGAGGGCTGTGGATTAGAGACAATAATAAGATCAAGGTCAAATTATTCTTGATTTCATTCAACAGTGTGTGGGTCAGGATAATATCATCCTTGTCCCATTTTAGACAAGTAGCAATACACGACTGCAATAAAAGTCAGGAAGTGGCTGTTCAACCTCCTAAATGTTACTGGAGGCCATCAAAGTAGGAAGGTAAAGATTGTTAATGGGCTTTTGTTTGTTTGTTTAACATACGTATTTTACATGCACAACCCACTGTTTCCTGGCCAAAGGCTTATTGGCTCAGCTAAGTTGTATTTAATGCAGCAGAAGCACTTCAGGGAAGTTGAATGGCCTAAAGTATGTGTGTGTGTGGGGGGGGGGGGGGGGGAGCTCAATGCTAAATCAAGCCAGAATCCTTGAAATAAAACCTCCCAAGATGGGATAATGTTTTGATATAAAGATTAGGGCAAGAGCACTGGAAAAACACATTGCACTGCACTGCCTTGCCTTGGTTAGCAACATAATGCAGGATTAGAGAACATGACAAAATGCAGCTGTAGAAGGGAAAAGTACAGGTAGAATCATATGGAATGGAGGTCAAGATTTACAAAGTATTTAGCTACCTAAACATGCTGTTAAGTACTTTGTAGGATTTGCAAAAGTGCCCAGCCGAGTTAAGTATCTAATTCATATTGGCTCTAAATGGAAGCTACCTGCCTAATCTGCTCAGGTGCTTTTGTAAATCCTGCTATGTGACAATCTTAGTAGAGCTGGTCGGGAAAATTACCATGAAAAATGTTTCTATGGAAATTTGTCCATTATCAAAATCAAAACGTTTTGTGGAAATGGTTTTGCATCTCGTCCAGGTTCCATTGGAACGTCATGAAAATCTAACCAAGTAGGTTATCAAATGCTCAGGACTTTCAAGCTCCCTGGAATTGCTAGCTGCCTGTCTTGTAGGCTAGAAGGAACTGGACAGCCTGGAAAACCTGGAAGCGGCCAAATAAAAGTGACATAATTCTTCTTGTGAACAGGGACTGCAAACAGGGGAGTTTGAAAGGGAAGGAGAAGCCCTGAGAAGGAGGCAAAAGAGATCCCCTTGCTGAAGAAGCAAGGGAGAGAGCGAACCTTGGGGTGAGTGAATTGCTGACTGTGTGTGCTTGTGTCTTTTTTTCCCACAGGTGATTTCTGTGAATTGTCAGTTACTGTGTGAGTTGGGATTGTGATTGTGTGATTGTCTGGGGGCTGTTTGTACCATTGGTCTCTGCTCAGCCCTGATCAGCTTCAATCAATCAGCCTTGTGATCACCCTTCCCCTTTGTGCTTAACGAGGGGCAAGGGCTGACCTAGGCAGAGAAGGCCTTAAAGCCAGTGGCTGAGCGACCGGGGGAGTTTGAGAGGCAGTTTGTGGTTTGTGGAGCCACTATGGTGAAGAAGAGCCGCACTGCTTATGCCAGCACTGCTTCTGTCTCCTCCACCTGTGCCTGTATCCAGACAGACAAACTGACCATGAATATCTCTACCCAGATCCTGGCGTGGACTTGCAAGGACTGTGGCCTACATTTCCCACTCTCAGACAGCCAGGCTGGGGAGATCATTCAGTGTGACAGGTGTCTTCTGGTGGAATCTCTCAGGAAGCAGGTGGGGGAGTTACAGAAGGAGGTGGCTAGGTTCAGGAGTATCCATGCCCTGGAGAAGTTCCTGGATAGCATCCATGAGGAAACATGCAAAGATGGGGAAACTATCCAGGGGCAAAGGACTGCTGCCACACCCTCGGAGAAGGATGAGATGGCTCAGGCAGAGGGTGGATACTGGCAGCTGGTTACTTCTGGCAGCAGACAGTGCTCCACCCCTGCTCCCATCCCACCCTCCATTGTGTTAAAGAACCGCTACACGGAGCTACAGACGAGCGATGAGGTAGAAGAGGAGAAGCCATGCACCCCTGAGATTGGGAGGATCCCAACTGTCACACCTAGGAGGAAACGTCAGGTTGTGGTGGTTGGGGACCCTCTTCTGAGGGGGATGGAAGCACTCATCTGTCGCCCTGACAAGGCCTCTCGGGAGGTATGCTGCCTGCCGGGGGCCCGTATCCAAGACGTTACAGAGGGATTGTTGAGAATCATCCGTCCCTCTGACTACTACCCCATGCTACTCATCCATGTGGGAACCAATGATACTGCAAGAGGTGACCCTCAGCAGATCAAAGGTGACTACAGGGCTCTGGGAGCATGGGTGAAGGAGTTCGGTGCACAGGTGTTGTTCTCCTCAATCCTTCCAGTCAAAGGTAGGGGCCCAAGCAGAGACAGATGCATCCTGGAGGTGAATACCTGGCTGCGAAGATGGTGTTACCAGCAGGGCTTTGGCTTCCTTGACCATTGGGTGCTGTTTCAGGAAGAAGGACTGTTAGGCAGAGATGGACTCCACCTATCCAGGAAGGGGAAGAGCATATTTGGAAGCAGACTGGCTAACCTAGTGAGGAGAGCTTTAAACTAGGTTTGAAGGGGGAAGGTGACCAAAGCCCACATGTAAGTGAAACTGAGAGGGATCTGGGGGAAAGGATGGAAACTGGGGGGTGCTGGGGCTGTAACAGCAGAAATAAAAGAGAGGGTAGTTGGAAGTGGGGGGGGGGGAAATCAAATAATTGTTTTTTTATTTCCGAATGAAGTCAAAATACCTCAGGCAAGTGGGGAAGGAGGACACCAGGAGAAATTGCAAGGAGGAAGATGTGACAGGAGGGAGAATCGACAGGGCAAAGTAGGGCAATGGGCCCGGTATTTTAGGTGCCTGTACACAAATGCAAGGAGCCTGGGAAACAAGCAGGAAGAATTGGTAGTACTGGCACAGACAAGGAACTATGATGTAATTGGAATAACAGAAACATGGTGGGATAACTTGCACGACTGGAGCACTGCCATGGACAGATATAAATTGTTCAGGAAGGACAGGCAGGAAAGAAGGGGGGGAGGAGTAGCGCTATATGTAAAAGAGCTGTATGACAGCTCGGAGCTCCACTGTGAAAGTGGAAACAAGCCGGTTGAAAGTCTGTGGGTTAAGTTTAGAGGAGAATGCAACAAGGGGGATGTCGTGGTGCGTGTCTGCTACAGACTGCCAGACCAGAAGGAGGAGGTGGATGAGGGGGTCGCAGGCCCTGGTTCTTATGGGGGACTTCAATTATCCTGACATCTGCTGGGAAGGTAATACAGCAGTGCACAAGCAATCCAGGAAGTTTTTGGAGAATATTGAGGACAACTTCTTAGTACAAATGCTGGAGGAACCAACTAGGGGCCTTGCACCTCTAGACCTATTGCTCACAAACAGAGAAGAATTGATCAGGGAAGTAGAAGTAAATGGCAACCTGGGCAGCAGCGACCATGAGATAGTAGAGTTCAGGATCCTGATCAATGGAAGGAAGGAAAGAAGCAGAACACACACACTGGACTTCAGAAAAGCAGATTTTGGCTCCCTTAGGGAGCTGATGGGCAGGATCCCTTGGGAGGCTGATCTGAAGGGGAAAGGTGTCCAAGACAGCTGGCTGTATTTTAAACAAACCCTGTTAAAGGCACAGGAAGATACCATTCCAATGTGCAGAAAGAACAGCAAATGTAGACGGCGCCCAGCGTGGCTTAGCAGAGAACTCTGCGGTGAGCTGAAAGATAAAAGGGAAGCTTACAAGAAATGGAAGCTTGGACAGATGACAAGGGAGGCATATAAAGATATTGCTCAGGACTGCAGGGATAAAATCAGAAAGGCCAAAGGACAATTGGAGTTGCAGCTAGCAAGAGATGTGAAGGATAACAGAAAGGGGTTTTATAAGTATGTTAGCAACAAGAAAAGGATCAGAGGTGGTGTAGGTCCCTTACTGAATGTGGCAGGCACCCTCGTGGTGGATGATGCAGAAAAGGCTGAAGTACTCAATGCTTTTTTTACTTCAGTCTTCACAGGGAGGGCCAGCTCACAGGCTTCTATATGGGGTAACGCGGAATTGAGAGAAGAGCAGCCCTTGGTGATGGAAAGTCAGGTTAGGGACTACTTAAAGAAATTGGATGTGCACAAGTCCATGGGGCCAGATGACCTGCATCCAAGGGTGCTGAGGGAGTTGGCTGAAGCGATTGCAGAGCCACTGGCCATTATCTTTGAGAACTCGTGGCGAACCAGGGAGGTCCTGGAGGATTGGAAAAAGGCAAATATAGTACCTATCTTCAAGAAAGGGAAAAAGGAGGACCCGAGGAACTACAGACCAGTCAGCCTCACCTCAATCTCATGGAAAATCATGGAGTATGTCCTCAAAGAATCCATCCTGAAACACTTAGAGGAAAATAGAGTGATCAAGAACAGTCAACATGGATTCACCAAGGGCAAATCGTGCCTGACCAACCTGATTTCCTTCTACAATGATATGACTAGATTTGTGGATGCGAGAAATGCCATTGATGTGGTATACCTCGACTTTAGCAAGGCTTTTGATATGGTTTCCCACAGCATTCTTGTCGGCAAGTTAAGGAAGTATGGGTTGGACGAATGGACCATAAGGTGGATAGAAAACTGGCTAGATCAACGGGCTCAACGGGTAGGAATCAATGGCTCGATGTCGAATTGGAACCGGTAACGAGTGGAGTATCCCAGGGGTTGGACCTGGGGCCGGTTCTGTTCAACATCTTCATTAATGATCTTGATGATGGGATAGACTGCGTGCTTAATAAGTTTGCGGGTGACACTAAGCTGGGGGGAATAGTAGATACTCAGAAGGGCAGGGACAGGATCCAGGGAGACTTGGACAAATTGGAACACTGGGCCGAAAGAAACCTCATGAGGTTCAACAAAGACAAGTGCAAAGTCCTACACTTAGGATGGAAAAATCCCATGCACTGCTACAGGCTGGGGACTGATCGGCTAAGTAGTAGCGCTGTAGAAAAGGACCTGGGGGTTATAGTGGATGGGAAGATGAATATGAGCCAACAGTGTGCCCTTGTTGCAAAAAAGGCCAATGGCATATTAGGCTGCATCAGTAGGAGTATTGCCAGCAGATCGAGGGATGTGATAATTCCCCTTTATTCGACACTGGTCAGGCCACATCTGGAATACTGTGTCCAGTTTTGGGCTCCCCACTACAGAAGGGATGTGAGCAAATTAGAAAGTCCACCGGAGGGCAACAGAAATGATTAGGGAGCTGGGGCACATGACTTATGAGGAGAGACTGAAAGAACTAAGCTTATTTAGTCTACAGAAGAGAAGACTGATTGGAGATTTGATATCAACGTTCAACTACTTGAAGGGGTGCTCCAAAGAGGAGGGAGCTAGGCTGTTCTCGAGGCTAACAGAGGACAGAACAAGGAGCAATGGTTTCAAATTACAGCTGGGGAGGTCGAGGTTGGATATTAGGAAAAACTTTCTCACTAGGAGGGTGGTGAAGCATTGGAATGGGTTACCTAGGGAGGTGGTAGAATCTCCATCTTTGGAGATTTTTAAGGCCCGGTTAGACAGCACCCTTGCTGGGGTGATTAATGGGAGTGGCCCTGCTTTTTAGCAGGGGGTTGGACTAGATGACCTCATGAGGTCCCTTCCATTCCTATTATTCTATGATTCTCAATTTCATGGCTCCCCAACCCTGTAGAGCAGTGATGGAACTGACCAGATTCCTGTTGACTTGACAAGTTCCCGGAATAGTTATTTATGAAAGGAACCCTCTTACATTGTAGCATATCTTGATGAAATTGCCTATGTTGAGTACAGTCAGGAACTTTGTACTCTAGCAAACCTGACTTTGTTTGATGTGAGGGGATATGATTTTGTAGCATTCCAGACTAGCAGACTGGAGACTCTTTGGCAGCATCAGGGAAATTAAAACAGTTACATCTTTATTGAATTAAACATAAAAATGAACAGCTCAATCATTAGTGTCCTTTGTGTTCTTTAATTCAGTATTGCTTTTAATTAACATACTTCCCTGCATTTCTAGTTATTCCTTTTTGTAATGAAAATGCTGGATTGCAGTGTAGAAATTATCATGGAGAAAGTTGGAGGCTTTGACAAGTGTGCTACAGCCAAACCATTTGAAACTTGGGAAAGTGAGAAAGGGTTGGGGGAATATACCCATTAGCATGATATTTCTACTACAATGGTGGTTAATAATGTTGACATTTAATTTGTCATCATTCAGGTGACACTGGCTAACCGGGTGCCAGCTTTTGCCAAGATTGCAGTACTAGCTAAGAACTGACAAAATTGTAGCTGGAGACCAGGGCAGTTCCTGTCTGTTAGTTTTACTCAGAATAAGTATTAGTCTTATGAGAATATACTCAAGGTTTAGACTTTAAGAAAATCTTGTAAATTGTTGCATGCATGAGTCTCACTTCTACTGTTTGTATTCCATTATATAAGAAAAGTTTTGCTTTCTAACTTTGAAAATGTTTGCTCTGAACTTATGAACCCCTGCATGGGAATCATCCCCTCATCCATACAGGAGGGCTATCAAAATCACATGGTCCATCATCAAAGAACAGCACACTACAAAGGATTTGTTAATGGCTCTATCACACCTTGGAAATGCCACACACAAGGAAGCTGAATGAAAGAAATAAATGAAGCCACAGGAAATTTTTTCATTTTTTGTCTGTTTGAACTCTAACAGTGATAGATACCAAACTGAAGCCAGAGATCTCCTGGGGCTATCCCTTAGGATCTCTCCTGAAATACACTTTGAATTGACAGGTTGACTTTGAATTGCTCTGTCACTTTATATATATACACACACATTTGTATTTATATGTTTGCTTGCCTTAACTGGTAAATAATTCTCATTTCTTTTTCCTAGCTAATAAATCTTTAGGTAATTTATTATAGGATTGGCTACAGGCTTTGTCTTTGGTATTAGATCCGGGATAGGTGACTGATCTCTTGGGGCTGGAAGTAACCTGAATGTACTGTGATTTTTGGTGTAAGTGGCCATGTATCAGTTTGTCCGGGTAGACTGAAGACTGTCTTTGACAAGATTGTTATAGTGATCCAGGAGTTCACATTTGTTACAGGCTTGGGGAAATCTAATTATAGGTGTCTGGTGTGTTTCTGACAATCTGCCTTGAGGTAGGCATTCATGGTCATGATCAGTGCAGTCAGTGTGACAACTAGCTCTCAGAGTTAATAACTCATTTAGATGAAATGGGCAGTTCATACTTTTCTTAGGGGTGTTCTAACTTGTGCCAGCATATAGAACCGACAAAGATTGTCAGGGATTCTCTCTTCCATTTGGCTATGTCCCCAGCACAGGGCTCAACAAAAACCCAGGGGCCAGGTTGCCAGGGTGACCAGGGTTTGTAGCCTGGTGCTTAGCTTCACTATGGAAATGCTGCAGACGAGCACCCTCTGGCGACCAAAAATAAAACTGCTGGCACCTAGCTGGAAGCCAGTTTTATTGAGCCCTGCCCCAACATCAATAGCCACTAAGGAAGAAGTCACAGGACCAGAGGATCTTTCTTGGCTGGATCCACTAGGGCGGCTTTCTGCCAGTGAAGCAATGCTAAGGAGCCAGAGTGCCACCCAGAACTGGGGTCCCTTTATTTAAAATCACTAAAAGCCAACTTGGCAGGGACACTGTGAATTCAAATGAGACCCAACATATCCATCTTTGAAATATTTGCACTTGCATTAAAATTAACTCTTCTTTTATAATCCAATCTACTGGAACAATCAAGTGAAAAATGAATGTGGTCATTAAAAGTTGAGCAAACTTGCTTTTATTTTTAAAAAATAAATGGTAATTTTCAAGCACTTTTCATCTCCAGTAGTTTTCTGCTCTTCTCTACATGTTTTCAATGAAATTAAATGATTCACCATGCTGGGAAGTTGGTGAGACCCCAAAATGCTGAGGATAACTCTAGCAGTAGGAAGCCAGTGATTCAAAAATACTTTTTGCTAACACTGTATGGTGCAGGAAGGGAAAGGTATTCAGAAGTAAGGAGTTTTATTTCTTCATGCTTTCCCTTTATTGAGTCTTGCTGGAAAAAAAGCTTTTTTGGTTGAATTAATGTCTGTCTTGTTTGACTTTTTACAGCGGTCAAAAGTTGAGACCCTCTATCTATGCCTTTTAACATATAATCTGCATAAGGAACAACTGTGCTGGGTTACAATACAAAGCCACTGCTGTTGCTTTGTACCATTTGTATAGCTTCTGTTTTCTTTTTCCTGTTTTTGCTGAGATGCAAGGAACTTCCTACCATCAATGGCCAAGTTGGCAACCTGACAGATGACTAAGTACCACACCTCATTGTTATAATTTATTTGCATTACTGTAACCTATGGATGCCTCAAAGAAGACCAGGGCCCCCAGGGTGCTAGATGTTGGACATACATGAAATGGAAGGCCGTTGTGCCCCAAAGACTTTATGGTATAAATAGACAAAGGATGGTGCATTGTTATCTCTACTTTACCAGTGAGGAGCGTAGAGATTAAGTGATTTACCCAGCCTCACACAGGTAATCTGATGAACAGCTGGGAATTGAAATCCTCTCCTGTGCTTAATTTGGATATTTTAACCATAAGATCATCCTTTTTCTGTCTGATTTTCAATATATTACCTTAAATAAAGGTTTATGCCTACATTGCTTTTTCCAATGCTCCTAAATTCTTCTCTCAAACTACACACATAAATGTGGAGTAACTCTACTGACTATTATACTCAATCCTAATTCGAATGTTTTTAAGAGAGAGCAACAAAGGACCCTTGACTATAATGGGAGTTTTGCTGGCAGAAGGACTGCATGATTGGGCCCTAACTGAACAGCTCTGACATTTGTGTTACTACTTTTATGAATAAAAATTGTTGCTCACCAGTAGTAAAAAACCTACAGTCGACTATCTTCTTCCTCATCCAACACTTACACATGTTGACCTCTTGCAAGACATGGAAAAGCAGCATTGGAAGTTTCTAGAACTTTTGGGGTCACCAACACCCAGGTCATTCCTGCACTTTGCTTGACAAATCCCGAATCCCTGATTTTCCATGACTTTACCAAAGTCTTCTCATTCCATTTTGGAGTTTTTCTCTTTCAAGGTCTGGTTTTGTTTTGCTTTTTGTTTTTTTTAAGCATCTTGCCTGCATTAATCTTGCTGAATTCCTGAGAGATTTAGTATTTTTTCCTCAGCGATTTTCTTACTTTCTTCCTTCTGCAATTTTTCATTGATTGTGTTTTTAATTACTCTATTTGTAATGCCTCATGAAAAATTAATTGGGCATTTTTAAAAACTGAAATAGAAGAAATCAGGTGCTACTATGAAGGGGATATTTCCTAAAATTGATATCACTCCTGGTTTCTTGTAGGAAATTCGCCAAATCCCTTACCCGTGAGGCACATTGTTTTCCCCAGCTGTAAAATGGGGACAGTAATGTCCTTGACCTCATGGGACTGGTGTGAAGTTTAATCAATGGGCCTTGGTAAAATGTTCTGCTATCATCAGTCACTGTTCTAGAAGTGCAAAGGGAGCTCCGTTACTTGTGCTGCAGAGAAAATAGATGGTTTTTGGCAACAGATAAGAAAAACTTGCTAGTGATAAACAATAACACGAATCAGTTATCAGGCATGGCCATTTGGTGTTGAAGATGAATGGCAAATCTGTGTAAAATAAATCAAATGTAAAAGTAAATTAGGTTTCTGTTCACTGTAGGCTAAGGTAATAATTCTGAGCTGAAATCTACAGCTTCCCAGCTGGCTCCTACTGCCATGGTTCAATGTGTCCAAAACTGCCTTAAGTGGTACATTTCAAATGAAGATTTTATTGAACTTCGCCATTGGCATGGGACAGTTTGTGTTACCTTTTGGCTTTTTAGCAGATAAATTAGGAGGAGACAAATAATGCTAGCAAAATAGCATCTGTTTAATGGCAAAGTGAAATGCAGATAAATACTGACTCCAGAAGGGTGTTTCTTTCTGCAACATCAGATAGGAAGAAAAATGCTATTATCCATGCTAGCTTCTGTACCTCCATGGAGAAGATCCATACAGACCTGTTACTCCTGTGTTCAGTAGAGACTATTCATGCTGCTTGCTAATACTTGTATTGTTCCCATATTATACAGATTCTGCCTCTGTTGCTGTTTTGTAGATACTTTTGTTTGGATAATTTGGTATTTTTGGATGCAAATGAGAATCTGGAAAAGAGTTTGCTGCCTTGTTCTTGTCTTACAGTTTGGTGGAATAATACAGTGCCAACAGAACATCTAAAGTAAAAGTTGTGGGAAGTGTTTTCTCTGCATGCATTTTAGGCATCTTCATGATTTAGTTCCCTACAAAGTAGGGAATAAAACATTTTTCAGTGTAAATACTTTGAAAGGGCTATCAATCCCAGCTCACAGTGAAGAGCTAGAGATTACAGCAGAATTGGCAATAGGCTAGAAAGCCTCAGGAATTCAGCCCTGCTCTGAAAAACTCTTGCAGGCACATCCAGGGAAAAACACCATTTAGCTTGGGGAAAGTTTGGGGTGCATGTTTTCTAATCAAGAGTTGATGTTGGGGTTCACTTTGGAGATCTCTCTGTTATAAGAGAGAGACAGGGTCAGGTGTTTCCAGAATGGTTTGTCTAGCTCTAAATATAAGTGATTGCCTCTGTGAACAGGCTAAGGACTGGAAAACCTCTGGCTTGATTAACATCTGTTCAACACTTCTGATTTCAGTGGGGCTGCACGGAGTATATACCTAGTACCTAATATTTATCTTCAGTTAGAATAAATATTGCATGGTTTTGCTGCTTTTGCAAAGTATTCAGATCGCTAAGGTCTGCAAACCTGATCTAGAATCTAGGGAGAACAAAAACTCTTATGAGGGTTCCTGTAGTTTTAGTCGCTGTTGAAATACTGCAAGTGATGAAACATTTCCTGATATTTTTTAGCATTCTGATGGTAATGCCAGAAGTGCAAGGTCATGAAAAGAACAAGGAAAGAAAAACAAAACTACCTGAACTTTTTTAAACAGAACTGAATCTGTCTGGTCTTAAGTTCAGTCTGGTCTTAAGTAGACAACTTCATAGAGCTTAGAGACTGAAAAGACCTACTGGTCTATTCCTTTGCTTGGGGAGCATTGCGCTCTACAATATTTGTTTTAATCTATCTTTAAAAGTCTGAAACATAAGATTTCTATCTCTTTTCAGTGGGATTCTATTCCACCTCCTAATCCATCTCACTGTCAGAAAGATTTTTCTTGACAGACCTAAACTTTGTCTTCCTTAATGTCTTCCCATTATATTTATGTGCCACACTAAATAATTCCCTTTCCCCCTGGGTCTTCACACTCTTTAAACACGTATAGGATGTTTATCTCCTTTTTTTTAGCCGTCTCTTAGAGAAACAATAGAAGTGAATTTGGAAAGGATTGAAGGGTCATTTCTCAAAACTTAAACAACTGGATCAAGCGCTAGGAAATACATGCAGCTATTTTTATAACACATTCCAAAATGTCTTCTGAAACATCAAGAACTCTGTGTAAAGTCCCAAAAGCTTCTTGGAAATCAGGTTCCAGTTAAGTCTGGTTGTCTCAAAATATTGCAACACATTCATTTTTAAGATTATTTGGTGCTATCAGAATGTGTAACAGTCTGACATTGAATTGAAAACCGACAGTGGGAGAAAGCAAAATCCTTTGCATTGTTCAGGAATCTATGAGTGAACCATGTTCACTTCCATCCATATTTAATGGGGTACCTTTCAGAGTTGTTTATAGTCAGCACTTGCACTGGCACATATGTATTTTGTGACCAGAGAAAAGTCAGATGAAATGTGATTGAAGAAGAAAACGAAGGAGTAACATATAAGGTGGATTCATGAGTAGCAGAGCAAACAAAATGTACCTATTTCATTAAATTTAATAGCAACCATAGCCAAGAACACTAAGTCAGCTAGGGGCATTGAAATAATAACAGGTGCAATGAACATTAGCTGGAAGTTGAGTTAATTATTCCATTATAACAATAACACTTTTGAGCCGCCATCCTGTTCGTCTGGCAACTAAATGATCTCAGGGGATTTTAATTGCCTAGTTGTATATTTGATCTTCTTCGCCATACGGCTGATGTAAATGCAGAGCAAAAACTATAATTTTACATTCAGATGGGTAAGCTAGATAATTGTGTCCAGAGCAGCAGTGTATTGCTGTGATGCCTCCTTTGTATTTGTGAATCATGCATTGATATGTACCACGGCCTATTCTAGGTGACCACAATTGCACACTGAAGAGTCTTTAAATTTCCATTTGTGCAGCAACTATCTGTATCTGTCATGCTATGTGTGGATGAGGCACTCATCTATATGACCCCTGTCACATTAATAAGGACCTAAAATGGACTGGGGGATATTCACCAATTGTAACCCTCCTTGTTTTCAAATTCCATGACCAGATCTCGGGCATACTGTATACCCCAACAGTAAACAGGTTCCATAATATCTACTGAGTCCCTCATTTTTATTTGCTAGCTCAGATGTCTCTGCCAGAGAAGTGAAGCAGAGTTAACTGTTCTATGGTTTGTATACTGCATTTCTTCTTTTCATGATACATTTTTGATACAGGAATCAAAGAGAAATATACACTCATAGGCTGTCTACACTAGAAAAGTTAAGTCGACTTTGTTGTGTCGACTTTAAGACTAAGTCTACTTAGTCCACTTTGTTAAGTTCACCTAACCACCCTTAAGCTGACTTAATAAAGTCGACTTAAGGGTTACTCCATGTCCACACCATCCTTAAGTTGACTTAAGGAGTCAACTTAAGGGTTAAGTCGACTTAATGAGTCCTGTAATTAAACCTCTAATCTATGACTAAATTATTAAAGTCCTCAAATCATGGTTTAAAGACTTTAAAGTATAGAGGAATCCTCCAGCAAGTTAGCAATACCCCATGCTACAGAAAAAGGTGAAAAATCCCGAGAGCCTTTGCCAATCTGCCCCGGGGAAAAATACCTTCCCAAGCCTAAATATGGTGATCAGTTAAACCCTGAGCACGTGGGCAAGGCTCACCAGCCACATGCCCAAAAAATAATTCGCTGTAATAACTCAAAACTCACCCCATCAAGTGTCCCATCACAGGCCATTGTCATAGCCACCACCAGTTGTCAAGATCAATCAGTTGCCAAATTAGACTGTCCCATCATACCATCCCCTCCATAAATTTATCAGGCTCAGTTTTGAAGCCAGCTAGATTTTTTTGCCCTCATTGCTTCCCTCAGAAGGCTATTCCAGAATGTCCCTCCTCTGATGGTTAGAAACCTGTGTCTAATACCAAGTCTAAACTTCCTGATGACAAGTTTATATCTGTTTGTTTTTCTGTCCACATTGGTGCTGAAGTTAAATAATTTATTTTCCTCCCTGGTATTTGTCCCTCTGATGTATGTATAGAGAGAAATCATATCTCCACTCATCCTCTTTTTGGTTAGGTTAAACAAGCCAAGCTCTTTCAATCTCCTCTTGTACTGCAGATTTTCTATTCCATGGATCATCCTAGTTGCCCTTCTTTGCACCTACTCCAGTTTGAAATCATCTTTCTTAAACATGGGGGAATCAAAACTGCACACAATATTCTCAATTAGGTCTCACCAGCGCCTTTTATAACCTTACTAGCATGTCCCTATTTCTTTTGGAAATACCTCGTCTGATGCATCCTAATACTGCATTAGCTTTTTTCACTACAACATCATATTGGCAGCTCATAGTCATCCTGTGGTCAACCAATATGCCCACGTTCTTCTCCCATGTCACTTACAACTGATGCATCTCCAGCTTATAGCAAAAATTCTTATTGGTCCCTAAATGCATGACCTTGCACTTTCCATTATTAAATTTCACCCTACTCCTATTACTCCAGTTTACAAGGGCATCCAAATCTTCCTGTATGATATCGCCATCCTCCTCTGCATTGGCAATACCTCACAACTTGGTGTCATCTGCAAACTTTATTAGCACATTCTCACTTTTTGTGCCAAGAACAGTAATAAAAAGGTTAAATAATATTGGTCTCAGGACTGATCCCTGTGGAACGCCTTCCATCTTGACAATTCATCCCCAGCAGGCTTCCTTTTTAACCAGGTCCTTATCCACCTTTGAATTTTCATATTCATCCCCATCTTTTCCAATTTAACTAATAATTCCCCATGTGGAACCATATCAAATGCTTTACTGAAATCTAGGTAAATTACTTCAATCCCTGTTATCATCTCAAAAAAGGAGCTCAGGTTGGTCTGGCACGATCTACCTGTGGTAAAGCCGTATTGTATTTTATCTCAATTACCATTAACCTCAATGTCCTTAGCTACTTTCTACTAGCTGTTTCTGTTCTAAGATCATAAACTGCAACTAAAAGAATTCCCCAGCTTTGAAGTCAAACATATTCATAAGAATAATTAGGTTTACTAGTGCCCTTTTCAAATTCAGTACTTTCAACTTTTCATCACTCGTGTAATAGATGGAAAATAAAATGAATACTGAATTTTAAAAACAATTCATCTCTGTCAAGAAGAACTATGATTTTTCTATGACTATAATTAGTCATTAAAAACTCTTCTGAGATCTTTGTGTATATGTCCCACCTAGTCCCAGCTCAGTGATGTGTGCTGCAGTTTGTGTCTTAGGCTATGTCTGCACTAGCAGATGCGCAGCTGTACCAGCCCTTACGTCGGTCTTCAAAGTAAGTACATGTTTCTCTTCCAGGGTGTGGCTTTATAATCAGTTCAACACTTTTTAATATAAATACAAGTCCTTAGAAAGTTGATTTGGGAAATAGAGATTAATTTCAAGTAAATATGCAAGTGTAATCCATTAATAACGAGAATAAAATGTATTATTGAATAGAGTTCTTCCATGAATAACCATTTGAAATTTTACCTTTTCTGATTATGTTATATAAGCTGGTATGTTTTTCTGCAAGGCCTTTTGCTACGAGTTTATTGGGAAAAGGAGTTAGAGAACCATTGTGAGATGAGTGAGGTGGCACCGTGAATTTCAACAGTGTTTTGATTATTGCTTGAGAGATTTTTTTTAAAAGGGTGAATTAAAATCTGGCAAGCTGTCTCTGAATGTCTAGCGTTGCTAATTGTATTCCACTGATACCAGCAGTTTTCCATACCTTTCTCTGTTTTTAATTCACAATAAAGTCCAATCACATTACTAGTGGAAAAGAGAAAGGCTTATTAGTATTTCCTTGCCTAACACATTCGGATCTCAATTAATTAGCATTAATAATGGACAATTCTCAGAAAAATATTGTATTGCAGTTCATCTTGCCAAGAAGCTAGCTTGGAATAATATCCCACTCCAAGAAAAGAAAAAATGCTTTGGGCCAGAGAGGATGGATCTTCTGCCCTGTCCCCTCAAGAGTACCCCCAAATGAAGTAATACCGGGGTGATACCTCTCCTGTACACTGGATTGTTATTAATGTCTTTTATTTAACACCATCACTGTGTGGCACTCTAGAGAGCATGGCAGAAGACACAATTCCTACCGTAAAGAGTTTATAATCTTAAAGCCTGGTGCTACAGTTTTGTCCAGGTAAGTAGCCTTTACTCATATGCATAACCCTGTTAAAGTAAATGTGATTTGTGAGTGAGGGCTACCTGGATTTATATCAGGTATATAGGTCAGCTATACAAGTGCACTGGATAATCAGATAAACCAGACATATTTGCTTCAACTCCCACTGCCTTTCTTTTATTGGATTTCCCCTGTTCTATACCTGAAGGAATCAGACCAACCACACTTCAGCCCTAGATTCTTTATACAATGATGACCTGAGCACTCCAAAGAAAAAGAAATAATTAAATCCTACACACTGGTGAAGTATGACTCGCTATCTGTGACGAGTCCACCATCTCTAGTGTAAAGAAGGCCAATTCTGGCTTTTACATGATAGGAGAAAAATTTTTAAACATATTTTATAAACCACATGCCCCCAACCATTGTTTGTGATGAAGGATGGGGAGGTACACGCTAGCCAAGGAGTGTCAAACTCATTTGCTATGGCAGGCCAGATTTGATTAAAACGTACTTCCAGTGGGCCATAGATACCATAAATCGAAATACTAGGGACTACACTCTCACAGCATCACAGAGCACTAGGTATGTGAGACTCTGCTCTGTGAGACCTCTCTCTCTCTCTCTCTCTCTCTCTCTCTCTCTCTCTCTAACAGGGAAAGAGTGTGGTCTTGTGGAGTGCAGTTGCAGGCTGGATGGAAGAGGTCCATGGGCCGTATCTGGCCCATGGGCCCTATGTTCAACATCCCTGCGCTAGCCAGTTTAAATTGACATAGCTCTATTGACTTCAGTAAAGCTCTACCAGTTTATACCAGTTGAGAATCTAGCCTGTTGAGTCAAGGAGGTGCTCTCTGAGGGTGCATCTACACTTACAAATTAAGTCAACTTAAGGAGGCTTAAGCCGACTTAATTTACTCCGTGTCTACACTGGGCTTTCCTTAAGTCGATTTAAGCTGCTCCTTAAGTCAAATTAAGGAAAAGTTGGTTCGAATTAATAACACCTCGTTTTAATTCAAACTAGCGCTTAAGTCAACTTTATTAAGTCTACTTAAGCCAGTGGAGATGCGGAGTAGTGCTTAGGTGGACCTTTTTAAGTCGGCTTAAAATGTTAAGTCGACTTAATAAGGTTGAAAAGGGGCCACGTCTACACTTGAAAAGTTAAGTCCACTTCTGTTAAGTCAACTTAATAAGGTCGACTTTAAGTTGACTTAAAGTCGACCTTAATAAATCAACTTCATAAAGTCGACTTAACTTTTCAAGTGTAGACATAGCCTAATTGACGTACTTTTACCCTGAAGCTTTTCGCTGTTATTAAAGTCACTTCATTTTTTGGCCTAATAAAATGACCACTCTCTTTTAAAAATGAATTAGGGACATCATAAAGCCATTAGACAGTTACATCTTTTTTCTTGGACAGCCAACAGAAAAATGAGCAAACCCTTATTTATTTTTAATTGTATAGACATTTTTAAAAGGAACTGGTTTTTTGGGGGGGTTTTTGCCTCTAGGCCTCAAATATATTTCATAGTTTGTACTGAATCAGTGATAGGGCAAGGTTTAGCATAGATTCCCTTTCTCCTGGGGGAATGGTTGAGATGATTCAAACTAGTAATGATAACAATACATTAGGGAAGGCATTCGGGCACAAAAGTGGTTGTTGGTGACCAAAAGGGATGTTTCCTAGAAAGTTTGGTTACCATGATGATTCAGTGTGTCTTCTACTGGAGTCATATTACAAATTAAAGCTGCCCAATGCCCACACTAATTGAAACCTCACCTGAGAGAGCAACAGAAACACCATCTGCATTCTGCTGGAATGGCTCCCTTCAACTATATAAAGGCCTTAACTTTCCTAGGGAGTTATTTACTTTCAACAGGCAGCTTTGTTGAATTTGGCCCACCACTTTTAACCAACCACCCTGGGAGTGTTTATGAAGTGTAACACAGGCCAAAGTAGTAAACTGCATCCCAGAGGAGTTGTTTGATAGTCTGAACTTTTAAAGCACTTGAGGACAGTCGTATGAAAATATTCCTCTTCCAAATCTGTGTATTGCAGAATAAACACGGGGGTGGCCTTTATAGATACACACAAAATCAAACTCTCCATGAGTGAGACATTGTTCACCCATTACATACTTGCCCAGCTGTACTACCAAATCGGTACAGTGAGCAATAATTATTTAATTGTTTCAATTGCTTAGTGAAAGTTCATAGGCAAAACATTTGCGTGATGTACAAAATGAATACAGGCTTGGCTTGTTTAGCCTAACAAAGTAAAGACTAAAGGGCAAATGATTGCTCTCTTTAAATAGTTAAGAGGGATAAATCCCAGGGAGGGAGTGGAATTATTTAAGTTAAGTGACAATGGGGACACAAGAACAATGGATGTAAATGGATGTCATGGTATGCACCCCACCCTGCTCCACACCCCTACGGTATGATCTGTGTAACTTTTGTTTTCACCTTGCAATGTAATTGTATGGCTTGATGCAAAATATGCCATGCAAGGACTTTTTTGAATGCTCACAACATACTCCACATGATGGCTACGGTAGCATGTTTCTTGCAGCAGCATGTATGTATACAGATGTGAAATGTGTCCCCATGGGTTTCAGACGGTCAGGGCTGACTCCCAGCACATAAACAATCAGGGCTGCAAAATGCATTCAGAGAAAATACACATGACAATGGACTAACAAAATATCTGTAGCACCTTGGCCGGAGAGGGGGAGATCACCTGTCCTTTCTGATCAAAGAGAATGACCTGGCCATAAGGAGGAGAAGGGAAGGGGTCTGAGGAGGAGAAATAGTCATACTTTGAACTGTTAGAGGCCTTTTGCCAGAGAAACACCATCTTGAAACACCCCCATTTACAAGCTAGGGGGTATCACAACAGGTCATCGAAGAGTTTGGACTTGAAATTAGACGCAGGTTACTAACCATTAGAAGAGTGAAGTTCTGGAATAGCCTTCTGAGGCGAGCAATGGGGACAAAAACCTAGCTGGCTTCAAAACTGAACTGGATAAATTTATGGAAGGGATGGTATGATGAGACAGCTTAATTTGGCAATTAACTGATCATTGGCTAGTAGTGGTAAATATGCCAATGCTCTGCGATAGGATTTTAGATGGGGTGCAGTCTGAGTTGGTAAAGAGAATTCTTTCTTGGGTGTCTGGCTGGTGAGTTGTGCCCAGATGCTCAGGCATTAGCTCATCACCATATCTGGGAGTCAGGAAAGAATTTTCCTCAGGGCAGATCAGCAGGAGAGCTGGGGAAAAATCACCTTCCCCTGTAGCATAAGGCTTGGGTCACTCGCTGGTGGTTTCTCTGTTTCTTGAAGTCTTTAAATCATTATAGGACTTCAATAACTCACTCATAGGTTAGGTATCTATTGCAGGTGTGGACGGGAAGTTCGTGGCCTGCATTGTGTAGGAGTTCAGACTAGATGATAATATCGGTCCCTTCTACCTTAAAATCTATTATTCCATGAATACATTAATATTTCACAATCTGGGCCTTATAGCTCTAAAGGACCTGTATCCAAATTCATCCTGCATCCGGTTGCTATTGAAAAATCAAGAAGTACCACACAGTGGTTTTTGAGATAAGTTACTTCTGAGACCATATAACACTCATGGTAGGGGAAAGCAGGTGGAGTCAAGTGGTAAAATTATTAGTAGTATTTGATTGTTATTTGTATTACTGTAGAACCTAGGAGCGCCAGTCATGGACTTAAACCCCACTCTGCTCAGTGCTTTTCAAAGCCAGAACACTATGACACTCCCTGCCTCAAAGAGCTTGAAGTTTCAATATAAGACAAGGCCCAATAGACGGATACAGGTAGACAGATGAAAAGTACCAGGAAAGAATGGGTCAGCATTGGTCAGCATGACAGGCAGTGGTCTCAGCACACCGCTACAGCCTAATTGTTGTTAGGTCTTATGGAAAAGGAGAGAAGGAAGATAATTAATTTCTTCAGTGGCTATTTCTGAGGAGTTTCTCCACAGCAGGAGGGGCAGCCTGTGGGAAAGCACAAAGCTGCTTGTTTGAAAATTTAACCAGTGGGCAGTAGAAGCTGGCATCATGGGATGATCTGAGGTCAACATCAAAACCTCAATAGTGAACCAGAAATGATAGGTAGGGTGGGAATAGGTCATGAAGGGCATTGAAAATTAATACAAGTAGCTTTTATGCTTGCGGTGGTAGAGACGAGAGAGCCAATGTAGGGACAAAAAAAGAGAAGCAATATGGTTAGGAAAACAATCTATGCAGCAGCATTTGTCAAGGGCAGAGAAAAGGATGTTTCAGTAATTGATGTGAGACAATGAGAGCCTGGATGAACAGTGTATGAATGCACAGGAAAAGTCATATTTCATTATTAGTTATATTACAGTTGCATCTAGGGACCTTACCCAAGGTAAATGCTATTGTATCATCCTAATAAAAATTAACAAGATACGGAAACCCATTGAATTAGGCACTGTACATGCACATAGATAGACAGTCCCTGCCTCCCCAAAACTGCTATCTAAATAGACAAGACAGGCATAATTTGTGAAAAAGGAATTACTATTCTTCCCATTTTACAGATTGGAAACTGAGTCATGGAGATTAAGTAACTTGGCCAAAGTTACAAAGCAAGTCTGTGGCACAGCCTAGAACTAAATACAGATCACTGGCATCCCAATTCAATATCTTAAACATAAGGCTGTCCTTATTCCCCTGTGTGGTAGCTAACCTGAATAGTAAAGATTCACAAGCTTTAACATATAATTTTATCCAGTTTTATCATCCATGAATTTTTGTAAGTAAACCAGACTAGTGGCAAATAAATAGTAGAAAGTGCATAAGAAAAAATATCTTGAGATTAAATAATTCATCAGAGTATCATAAAGCACTTGACACAAAGATTAGTTAATGAGCCCTCACCAGATAACTATAAGGCAGACAGATAGGCACTGTTTGGAAAGAGAGACAGAATAAGATCAAGGTCATTGCCAGGGCTGGGTATAGAACTCAATGGGCTTGACTTTCAATTCCCGATCAAAACCTAGATGACAGACCCTACATTAAGACCACTGAGAAATACAACTTTTATGGCTAGTAGACAAAAAAGAGCTGTCTAGAGTACTGTATTTAAACAGAATTCTTTGAATTTACAGGTGTTCTGCTGTCCCTTTCGATCCCATTCCATTTTCTCCGGGGTGACTGTTAGCTTGTAGCTGTTTGAAAGGCTGCTGTTTCTCAGACTTGCTCTTTCTGTCATGATAAGAAATGACAGAAGCCAGATCTCAGTGCAGCTTCTTTTCAGGCTTATGGGCATTGGAACCAGGGCTTCTGTGCCACGTTTGCCCTCTAGGCTGTTGCTCACCTCACATTAGTAAAGCCTGCACACGCACTGCAGGTGCAATGGCTTAGGGGCATGGGCTTCTCTGGCAGCCAAATCTCTGTGATGTGCTGGGGACCAGGAATGAAGTGACAGATCTTCTGTCTAGATTAGATACGGAGAGAGAATAATTGTCAGGATTTATTGATGTCAAAATGAGGTCGCAAATCAGGAACAAAATAAAGCACCGTGCAGTTCACAAAGTAGTAAGGCCCCCTGAGCTCTTTGCAGCAATAGTCACATGCTGCCATTCTGCAAGCGGAGTCCCAGTTAATCAAATAAAGAAAAGGAGAAAAGAAACATGACTAGAATGCCTCGGGCATTATAAATGGGCTAAAATGGCTCCCCTATGCACTTACAGGATGCCTCCTGTTCCTCGGTGCCTCTCAAAAGACACAAGGATCACAGTGGATGCAAGCGTCACAGTACTTGTGAAGGACACAAGGGATCCTGTTTTAAGGCTTTCATGGAGCCTGTGCTGCCCAGTCATGCTGGTTCAAGGCCCAGCTCGCTCTGCTATCCTATTGTCTCCAGCTGCTCTTACAGGGAGTCAGGGCATGTCTACCCAGGGAAGTGTGCAGTAAGCTAGGGTGTGACTTTAAAGCTCTCTGGCTACTTCACACTTACTCTCCACGGGACACTCTGACTGTGCACTAAAAGTGCCTTGGGGCAGTTTTTAGCTTAATGGATTTTCAAAGTTCAGTAAGTCCCTGTGGGCAATTGGTGCGGAATAGCTAGTGTGCTTTAAGCTCACAGCCTCGCTTGCTGGGCACTAACTTCCCCATGTGAACAAGTCCTTGATTGTATCTACAGTAACAAGCCTCTGCCCCAGGCACTTTCCAGCCAATAACAGGTTTGGTGTCCTTATATTATAACTAATAGAATTGTACACCTGCTTTTACAATAATATCATTAGCAGCAACAGCAGCAGATACTTCTGCCAGCAGCCTTGTCAACAGGTTTAATTATTATTATTATTCACTGGTAATCATTATGATTTTATTTCTTCAGTATAATAGCATCTAGAAGCCTCACTAATACTGGGGCTTCATTGTATAAGGTTCTACAGAAACAGTCAGCCCCTGGCCCGAAGAACCTAAGTCTAAATTAAGAAATGCTTTAATAATAAAAACGTTTTGTTTGTACAGTTAGCAAAGCACTGAAATAATCTAGTTGAAAAAGTAAAATTTATGACAGCCTGTCACCATTCACATAGAACAAATTGTATAGCGTCCTGTAAGCAGCATGGCTATGTCTACACTTCTTAATTTAAGTTGACAGCAAGTCTACACTTAAATTTTAAGTCGACTTTGGGGGGACCCTACAAAGTCGACCTATAGCGTCCACACTGGACGCCTAGATCGACTTGTAGGGGCTAGGGGGACCTTGGACTGTTCCACGGTGGTGGGGGGGCACCCCTTGCCAAGTGCCAGGGTGCTCAGCCTTTGCCCCATTGTATCTGGGTACAATGGGGCAAAGGGGGCAGGGACACTGGCAGGGTATAGGGGCAGGGTGGCCACAGCTCTGCCCTGCCCTGTGGGGGGGCATGCCAGGCTCTCCCTGTGCCAACCACCCTGGCAGGGAGGGCAGTGGGGGAGTCCTGGAGAGCCCTAAGTCGACTTAGGGCTACTCCGGGTCTACACTGGCTTAAGTCGACTTTAGAAAGGTTTTATAAAGTTGACTTAATTTTCCTTAAGTCGACTTAAGCAGCTTGTTTAAATCGACTTAAGGAAAGTGTAGTGTAGATGCAGAGTAAATTAAGGCAACTTAATTTACAAGTGTAGACGCACCCCATAAGCTTTTTAGGGCCCATTATTTTTTAAGGAGTGGCAAAAGCAAACGGAGGCAGAGTAAGCATATGTACAAAGCCAGTAAGTAGCTACAACTGACGAAGGGGAGAAATTCGTGGAGTAGCTCTCATTGCATCAATATTGCCAGCTCTTGTGATTTCTTCATTAGTCTCATCATATCTGGGTTTTTTCTTACATCCCCAGCTCCTAGAGACAAGAACATACGAGAATCACAGCTTTCATTTAAAAAGTAAGATTTTATCCCTCTTGGTTGACAGCAATAGCTTCAAAATGTGACCCAAGTGTAGCTCTAAGGCTCGAACACCAGAAGGCAAATATAAAGAAACCAAGATTTAGATCACTTTTTAAAAATCTCATGCTTTGAAGCCAATTTCAGAATTTTTGAATACTTGGAGTTGGCTTAGTTTTGTAGTAGAAGGATGTGACTGCAGACACAAGAGATTGCCCTCCATTTTAGAAGCGAGTCTTTGGATTGTAGGGGGCAGATCAGAGAGTAGCAGGCTGCGGCTTAAAGCAGGCTTTGGTTTCTGTTAGTCTTTAAAAGTGCCACAGGATTCTGTTGTCTTTCTACAATAGACTAACACAGCTACCCCTTTGGAATTTTATACAAACTGCAACTCGAGAAGACACTGAATGTAACAGCGTTGGGAGCATGTCACAAGAGTGGCTAAGTGGTTATTAATGGATTTTATATCAATTTTCTGCATTAATGAGACCTGATCTATCTAATAACCCTCACTAAAGTCACTAAATACTGTAGTTTCCTTAGAAATACTTGACAGATAGAAAGGGAGTAGGGTATGCTAAGGACTGCGGAATTGGGTGCCTATATTTGTTTCCTATATGGCGGAAAGCCTTTTTAAAAGAAAACTAATTATGTAAAATGTGAAGCTACTTCATGTTAAATTAGTCATAGTTTAGAATTCCTGGGCAAAAAAACCCTCCTCTGCTTGAGTTTAGTAGCATAAACAGGCTGTAAACGGCAGCCCTTATTTCCTATTTCAAGTTGTACGGTCACTGGTTTATAAATTCTTCCACAAACAATCACCCATCTCTCCTTATTTAGGCTTCTTCCCGTTTTATTGGTTTGTTGGCTACTCTTAAGGCCGGTTGGAGCCCAAGATGTTTACAGCACAGATAATGATCTGCATGGAATAAAAATTAACTATTAGAAGTGCATCCTTCATTGAGCAACTGGACCTTGAAAATTAAGTTAAAGACAAGAGTAAAAGGTTCTTTAGCAATATACATAAAAAGAAATCAAGGAAAGAAGTAGGACAACAAAGCACTGGTGATAGGATGGAGATTAAATATAATCTAGGTATAGGCCACTAAGTGTGAACACTTTGCTTCCGTTTTTAATGAAAATAAGGTGGAGATTGAGAACAATGGAGGGATGCTACAGGGATGGAGGATGTGCAAATAGAAAGTACTACATCCAAAATGGAAGCCAAACTCAGACATCTTAAAGGGACCAAATTGGGCGCTAGAATAATCTTTGTCCAAGAATATTAAAGGAACAGATACATGAAATTCCAAGTCCAATATTAAAGATTTTTAATGTATCTGTAAACTTGGGAAGCATGCCCTATGACTGGAAAATTGCAAATATAGTACCTATAGTTAAGGGGGAAAAAAAGATTTGGGAAACCACAGCCCTGTTAATTTGATCTCAATTGTATGCAAGGTCTTAGAACAAATTTTGAAAGACAGAATGGTTAAGGATATAGAGGTAAATAGTAATTGGGATAACATATAACATGGATTTTAAAAAGGTAGATCATGCCAAAGTGGTCTGATCTCTTTCTTTGAGAAGATAGCTGAATTTTAGACAAGGGAATGTATCTCCTTTTTAGATGACAATAGCTGATGTTTAGACAAAGCAGTATGTCTTATTAACCTGGGTTTCAGTAATGCATTTGTTGCACTTTCACATGGGAAATCAATAGTTAAGTTGGAGAAGATGGGGATAAATATGAGACTTGAGAGGTGGTTAGCAGGGAGATTTCCAACAGGTCATGCTGAAAGGTGAACTCTCAGACTGAAAGGAGGTTATTAGCAGAGTTCCTCAGGAATTGCTCTTGGGACCAAGCTAATTTAACATTTTCATTAAAGACCTTAGTACAAAAGTGGAAGTGTGCTAATAAAATTTGCAGATGACACAAAGTTGGAAGGTATTGTCAATACGGAGGAGGACTGGAATATTGGATAAAAGGTTTGGATGACTTTGAAAGCTGCAGTAATAGAAATGGAATGAAATTTAATAGTGCAAAGTCATGCACTGAGACATTAACATGCATTTTTATTATAAACTGAGGAACTGATCAGTTGGAAACAACAGAAGAGAAAGACTTTGGTGTATTGTTCAATCACAGCAGAACTATGAGCTACCAATGTGATGGTGCTGTGAAAAAGGCTAATGAAATCTTAGGATGCACCAGGTAAGGTATTGCCAATAGAGGTAGGGAAATGTTAGTACCATCATATACAAGGCATTGGTGAGACCTCATCTGGAATACTGTGTGCAGTTTTGGTCTCCCATGTTTCAGAAAGATGAATTAAAGTGGAACAGGTTCCGAAAATAGAGGCTAGAATGATCAGAGGAATGGAGAACCTGCCTTACAGTAGGAGACGGACTAGAGGAGCTTGGCTTGTTTAACCTAACAAAACAAAGATTAAGGGAAGATATGATTGCTATATACATAGATCAGTGGACAGACAACAGAGAGGGAGAGGAGTTATTTAAGTTGAGGACCAATACTGGCACAGGAATGAATGCATATAAACTGGCCATCAGTAAGTTTAAGCTTCAAATTAGATCAAGGGTTTCTAACCATCAGAGAAATGAAGTTCTGGACCAGACTTCCAAGGGGAGTAATGAGGACAAAAAGCCTACCTTGTTTCAACACTGAGCTTGATAAGTTTATAGAAGGGATAGTCTGATGAGATTGTCTACAATGGCAGATGACCCGTCTGTGACTGCTATTAGCTAATATCACCTATGGCCAGTGACTGGACACTAGATAGAGAGGACTCTGAGTTACCACAAAGAATTCTTTCCAAGGTCTATGGTTGGTTGCTTTTGCCACACGCTTAGGGTCTAACTGGCCTCCATATTTGGGGTCAGGATATTCACCCAAGGTTAGATTGGCCTGTTCAGGCTTTTATTTGTTTGTTTGTTTTTCTGCCTTCCTCTGCAGCGTGGGGTATGGGTCACTTGCTGGTTTGAACTAAAGTAAAAGGAGGATTCTCTGAATCTCATGAAGTCTTTAAATCAGGCTTTGAGGACTTCAATAACACAGTCAGAATTGCAACTTCCTGTTGCAAGTGTGGGTGAGTGAAGTTCTGTGGCCTGCAAAGTGCAGGAGGTCAGACTAGATGATCATGATGGCCCCTTCTGGCCTTAAACTCTAAGGGTACATCTACACTGGAGCCTTAGGTTGACCTAAGGAAGGTTACGTCAACCTCCCAGACTGCTGCATCCACACTGGGCTTTTATAAGTCAACTTAAGCACTTCCTTAAGTTGACTTAGTAACACCACCTCTTACAGTCAACTTAACATTATGTCAACCTTATTAAGTTGATTTAAGCCAGTGTGGACAGGGGAAGTACTTAAATCGACCTAATTGCCCCCACGTCCCCTCCCAGGGCCACCCACACCACTCCTCCATCTACCTTGCACCTGCCAGTGTGGACACAGGCAGTTGACAGGAGTGTTCAATGTGGACTCTCTAAGTCGACTTAACAAGGTCGACTTTAAGCCGACTTAAAGTCGACCTTGTTAGGTCTACTTAACAGAGCTTCCAGTGTGGACATACCCTAAGTATATGAACCAGAGCCACGATAGGATGAGCCTTCAAGCCCTTTCTTAGCCAGCACAATTACACTGATAAAATGGCTAGAAGATTATGGGGCTTTTTGTGTAATCCAGATCTTTAATGCCATTTTAATATTCCTTTGATTTGCCTGAGACAAGTATGGATGGGAAAGGGCAAAATGCTTCTTAGGACATCAAAGCCATTTTATTCACCCTGAAGTTATTAAATAACTTGGACCTTTATTTTTCATTTTAAGATATGTACAAGCTTTAGGCTACACAGGGCAAGTGGGGGGGGACGGGACGACAACGACGACTCCATGAAGTTTCAGCTTGAATCCTGCAATTGCAACTTACAAGATAAAGAATAGGAAAGGATGCAATATCTCCCCTTCCTGCTGTAATTTACACTTAACTCTGGTTTTCTCTTGGAGGGGTAGTAAGTGAAGTCACCCGTTGGACTATGAACCCAGCAGTATGGGGTCAGACACTGGACCCATGCAGAAGGGCAAAAGAATCAGGATAAAATCCTGACCCCATGGTAGTCTGTGGGATTCAGGTCTTGGCACATATGTAAACACTTTAGTAGACAAATGGTAGAGAATCCGGAAAAAAAAGTGACAATTAGGCCTGGAGGGATTCACTTGTTTGGAAAGATAAATGACATCTGGCTTGGCTATGCAACATGAGAATGGGACATAACTCATTGCAAGCATCTGAAAAATGCAAAGGTCAAAGAGGGAGAGGAGCTATTTAAGAGGGTCAAAAGGAGGTATAACTAGAAATAATGGCATGAAATTAAAAACAGAGGATATTTTTTATATTCAGCCTGAATTTACCAACAGTGAGATTTATGAGATTGTTGACTAGCCTTCCAAGGGTTGTGCTATGTGCAGATTTTTAACTTCTAGTTCAACCAAGTTACTTTATAGAAAAATCCCATTTAAGCCCCTACCTGCTAATGAAAATATGTTCCTTACACTGTAATTCTATCTGAACTTTTTTTTCTAAAAGACCACAAAATGGGTCCAGTTCTGCTCCCACTGAAGTCAATAGGCATTCTGCCACTGGCTTCCATAGGAGCAGGATTGTCTAGGGGGCTGACCAGCGTGTTGAGATGGATTAACTGATAATAAATACTTGCATTTTTCATTTGTGAACTTCAAATCACTTTATACTAGGTGCCTGCGCACCACTGTACCTGTTTTACAGATGTGAGAACTGAGGTGTAGAATGTCCCAAAACATGTCATTAGGAGAGTCAGGAATAGAGAATAATTCACCAGCTTCCAGGACTATGCTCGATGCAGGAAAAAAGAAGTTTATATCTATGTTTGTACCGAAATATAGATCAAGACATCTCTTTCACACACATCAAAGATATTACACTGCCATCAAGATACATTACTATCGGCATAAAGGGAAATATTCAGGCTGTGTTTGTTTCCATCAATCTTTGGTACTGGCTTTGAGAAACACAAGTAAGAAAATACCCTGAACAGTCTGAGACTGTTCCCTTACACTGACTCCCTAATGAAAAACAAGATACTTTCACTCGCTGCCACACATGAGTTAGTTAAAGCAAAAGGGCAGATGCTTTGGGATTTTGTGTTAAAATAACACTTCGAAGAGATAACCAAGTTTGCTGAGGAAAAAGATGAGTAAGGGTGAGTGATTGACAGGCTAGGAGTATAAACGTCAAGACATAGAACACTGAGATGGGATGGGATGCACTTTGAATCCTTATTTCAACCACAGGAGATTTCAGAGTTCTCCCCCAACCTTGCAGCTTCTAACAGGTCCATGACTGCAAACAATGGACCCTGGGATTGCTAACTAAACACCCACTAATGGAATGGGGTGACAGCCACAAACAGCTGAGCTGGTACGGATATTTGGTAATAAAACTCAGCAACAGATCAGCTAGTTCATTGCATACTCGTTATTGGCGTATGTAATGTCACTGACAAACTTTAGGAAGAGGGATTCCAGTTCCAGCTATGATAGTAGGATAGATCCGCAGCACTTTTAAGTCTTTTATAACTTCAGTGAAGTCAGTGGAGCTGAGCTTCTGGCCCACTATCTCCCTTGCAACTAGAAATGAGACTTACCCAAAGAGAAATGGCTACTAAGAACGCCTGATTCTTCACAAAACAAACAAGGAGTCCTGTGGCACTTCTAAAGACTAACACATTTATTTATCACATGAGCTTTCATGGGAGAAAATCCCACTTCATCAGATGCTTCTTTTAGCGATGTGGTTGCCCTGCTATGGTACCCAGGGGGTTAACTGGGCCTGGAAGTAGCAGCCAATAGGGTGGCTGTGCTGCTGAGCCAATCGGAGGGCAGGCTGCCAGTATAAGAAGGGAGCAATGGCGCTAGCAGGGCAGTCGGCAGGGGGAACTTGAAGGGAGAAGGTCTCTCCCAGGCAAGCAGGTTGCAGGGGCCAGGACCAGGGAGAGCTCCCAGTGAGAGCTGACCTAAGGACTGGAGTTCCTGAAGGAAGCGGACAGTGGCAAGTGACTGGAGCAGTGGTCCAAGGGCCAGGAGTAGCGTGGACAGTGGGAGTGGCTGGAGCAGTGGTCTGAGGGCAGGGAGCCAGGAGCGGACAGTGGTTGGGCTCCAGGCTGTGAGGTGCTGTGTGAGACTGGGGCTGCAGGGAAAGCAGCCCAGGGAACTGTTGAAGAGGACCTGAGGGAGGCAGAGGCCTCGGTGGAGGCATATAGGGTCCCTGGCCCAGGGCCCAGAGAAGAGGGCAGGCTCAGGTCCCTCCCCGCTCCTCCAGCATGCCAGGAGTGGCATGGTGCCAGATGTGGCATAGGCTTGCTGGCCCATTGACTGTTTTAACATAGTGGGCTGAACAAGAGTGAGCTGGACTGTACCCTGGAAGGGGTGGACTAGTGGGCTTGGCCAGAGGACTAAGACCCCCCAATAGGACTCAGAGGCAGAGCACAGATTACCGGCAGGGGGACCACTTGAGTGACATTCCCCAGAAACACCACCAGGAGGTGCCCTGCTGGTGAGTCGAGTGCTTGAGACTGCTACACTTCTCTACATTATTAAGTTTACATCAATGTACCTCAATTAAATCCCATGGAGTTACACTGGTGTAATACCAGTGTAATAGAATGGAGATTTAGGACCAAAGAGACTAAACGAGTCTGTTTACTTCATAACAAATGAAATTTGTATAACTGAATGAAAAGGTGCATGAAGAGAAGAAGAGCCCAAGCAAGGTTTCCTGTTTTGTGCTCACTAGATGATAAATGGTAGCCAATGAATAGGCTCTGCATGCTTGAATGCTACAAAAATCTTCTACAAGGTTTCTGAGCTATAGCTGAAGATAAACCTCACTTATGAAAGTACTTTTTCACTTAGTGCTCATAGGCGAAAGCAGCCTAAATTTCCATAGTGTGAAAGACTGCAGGGCAGCAATACTAATACAAGGTATGGTGTAATAAACACAATCAGGGAAACAGATGAATCCTTCCATTCTTCTCTTTTTTCTGTAGCTAACAATACTGCTCAAAGTCTTTCTATTTTGAGATTACCTTGGGCATCACTGTTGTTATCTACAGGAGAATTCTGACAAGTTACAGTAGCATTTTATGGTACTATATTTCAAGGCAGCATCATGTCAGAAAATATATATTTTTGAACTGGTAATACATTGAAGTCCTTTCCCCATAAAGGGAAAGTGAAGAAATGGATGTTTCTTTGTGTAGAAATTAACCTTCTTAAAAAGTAAGGAGCAGAAACAGAATAATACACAGAGATAGCATATATGCAGGCAAAGTTTCCTATAAAGGGTATAGATAGGTACCTTTAATTACATTAGACCAGAAAAAAAAAAATCAGCACTTGCTGTTTCAAGACTCGGCAACATAAACACCAAGAGCAGGGTGTAGGATGGGAAAAAATGGGTTGAGCTTGATAGTAAGTTTTCCTGGTGAGTTTAAAATATGAGCCAAATAAAATCCTAAGGAGAGGCAGTCTTTAGCTTGTGTGCAGTTAGAAACTGAATCCCTGAAAATGTCAGGGGACCTCAGTATAAGCAATTAAGCTGAAATCTTGTTCTTTGGAGAGGGACTAGCTGTCCTGGTGTTTTGATTCAGTGACAAGACAGGGTTACTCTGGTAATACAAAGAAGGAACTAGTGACTTGGATTGGTCTAAACTGGTACTTGACAAGTAATACTGGTTTAACTCAATCTCTTTGAATGAGGTTTTTCTAATGACCCATGATTCAGTTTCAGACTATGTTGCATATCGCTCTCTTAATGTCCTCTAACTTATTTCAGCGGCAAGCTACTAGTTCTCCACCTGGCAGATGATGATGCCATTTGAATGCCTTAGCACGTTGCACATATGCGAATGACAAGGCAGCTGTGAAATTATGGTGAAGTCTACTCTTTGTTTTTCAGATTTCGGACTCCATCAGCCCTGGCTGTATGCTTTGGCAGAGATGGCTTTAAGGATTCTCTTTTCATTACATTTCTTCCTTTGTAAATACTACTAGACATTCTGCCCATTCCAGAAATATCTCGGTGTGATGCTAGAACAAGACTCCATTGCCCCATCAAGCAAGAACCCAGCTTCCCTGGCAAAGAATGTGATCTACTGGTCAGCACATGGGACTGGGAGACAGTAATTGTGGGTTCTATTTTTGGCTCTTTCAGACTGGACCATTGGGCGACCTTGGAAAAGTTGCTTAATTTTTCTAGCCCTTAGTTTACTCAAATGGGTACTTTAATAATGATGATGCTTAGATACTATGGTGAGGAACATGGCATAGAAACAGTTTTGATTCATTCATAGTTGGATCGACTTTTGTCCCACATGGAAGTGTTTTGAAGGATTTATTATGTAAATGTAATTTTTTCAGAATATCAGATATAAAATGCTGTGAAAGTGTAATATTTGGTAAAATTGATAATATTTCCTTATTTCAGTTTTCTGTTGCAGTAACTAATAGCCAGTTTACTGATTTCACTATGGGTAAATTTAATAGTCAATGATGGGTGAAAAATATGATGA